>PVIW01016244.1:0-17252 GCA_004026585.1 Noctilio leporinus | reverse complement strand
TTACACAATGGAATTCTATATAGCAGAAAGGAAGAAGGAACTTGTACCCTTTGCAACAACATGGATGGAACTGGAGAGTATTATGCTTAGTGAAATAAGCCAGTCAGTGAAGGACAAATATCATATGATCTCACCCATTACGGGACAATAATGAGCAAAACTAACAACAAGCAAAACAGAACCAAGTATATGAATACAATGAATAGGCCTTCAGTGGTCAGGGGGAACGGCGTTGGGGGGAGGGGGGAGGCAGAGGCAAAGAAGGGGAGCAGCTTAGATAAGAACCTAGTATAAAGGAACCATGGACATGGACAACAGGTGGGATTGATTTTGGGGGGAATGGGTGGGTGGAGAGGGGAGAGAGGGGAGCAAAAAGGGGATGGATGTAATACAATAACAATAAAATTTAAAAAAAAGGAAAGGGAAAAAAATAAACATACAAAAACAGGAAAAAAAAAAAAAGCCAGCTTTAACTTTTGGATGCTTTAAAGTCATTTTGTTAGAATTCGATTTTACTAAATAAGGTATAATTTTGTATCTTACTTGTATATGCATTACTGTAGGTTAAGTTTCCTTAGAGTGAAATCATTTCACAATGTGGGAAAATCAGTTTACTTGCAATAACTCAGAAAAATCAAATGCAGTTAAGCAAGAAGAAAAAAGAAAATATGGATGTATATTACATAGAAGACATGCTATCTTTCTTATTCACTGTTATAAAATATGTGCTTAGTTGTGTGTAATATATAGATTTTTTTTAGCAATTTAAGTTTAAAATAGCAACCAACTGGTCATGGGTATATTGTGAAATCAGTCAATCTTTAGGTTAGAAAAGATGCTGAGAATTCAGACCAATTTGGATGGAAGTTGCAAACTACTAAACTATATGATTCATGTACATAGACAAAATATATTATCATAATAACATGCAAATTAGATGAGATTCCTTTCAACTAAATCATGAAAATATACATTTCCAGTTATAAATGCCTCCAAACTGGGGTTACTTGGAAAAAGGTATAAATGCTGTAGTAAACTTTATTGAAATGTGAACATATTTAACCTCCACCTCAACAGACTCTTCAGTAGTTCAGGGGTTAGTTTAGGACCACATAGGAAGTTAACCACAAGTACAAAAAATAGCTAGAACTCTTTTCTGTTAAATTATTTAAAATCTAGCGATTTTTATTTTTTACCTCAACTTAGTAGACATAATAATTTTTACTCTGGGGAGAAGGTGAGCACTGCAAGTGCCATTATTTCTGAAGGCTTCAACTTGTAAGACACATGTAGAGGGAAAACAGAGGGTATTGAAAGATTAAGACCTGTGCACAGCCTAAATAAGTAAATAAATAAATAAACCTATTTAAGGTGGAAAATTCCAAAAAGAATAAGTTGTAGTTCCATTAGCTTAAAATAAAGTTGAGTTATATTATTGGAGGGGGGAGGATCTACCTCAAAAATCAAATTCATTTTTTTTAATAAAGATTTTATTTCATTATTTTTAGAAAGAGGGGAAGGAAGAGAGGCAGAGAGGTAGAGAGACATCAATGTATGGTTGGTTTTCACCTGCCTCCAGCCACAGACCTGACTGGAGACCTGATTTGCAACCTTATTATGTGCCCTGGCTGGGGAATCAAACCTGCGACCTTTGAGTTCGCAGGCTGGCACCTTAACCACTGTGCTACCAGCCAGGGCTCAAATTCATTTTTTACTATGGGTTTGGCACTATCTCTGGGACAACTTTCACAAAAGTGAGTTTTGCAATACACCATTTCTGTGATATATTTCACAAAAATAGCATTCCAGGGTATGTAATAAAGAAGAAAAAGCTGCTTAATCTTGCTACAATATATCTAAAATACTATAAGTTAACATGTAATTATTATGCAAGCCATTGGCATATTTTAATTATTTTTATATTAACTCTTCAAAATCCAGTATGTACTTTAAATATGTGTAAAAAGATGTATGGGTGTATATGTATTTTTGCCTGTGTTTGGTAATATTGCAATTCCTATTACTTAAAAGAATAATTCTTTAAACAAATGAATTAAATAGGCATTTTGAAATAATGTAAAGAAAACATTGTATTAATATGATTTGAGAAGCTGACAAGAGGCAGTAATTAAATGGTGAATTGTCTGGATGTGAAAGAGAAAAAGAAATGTACACATTGGTGGTTATATAATAGATAGGGGGATGTTAAGAAGAACAAAGGAAATAGAGAAGCCAAAGAACTTATATGCATGACTCATGGACATTAACTAAGGGGGCAAAGGGGGAAAAATTGGGACGACTGTAATAGCAAAATAAATAAAGTATATTAATAATAAAAAATAATTTAAATTTAAAAAATGAGTTGGTTAAAAACATCTGCATAATTTTATGCAAAAAATCATGATAAAAAATAGTATCTTGGTATTGCATCTTTATACACAACACAAAGCATTCACATGCTTTAATTCTGCATAATTTTCTCTCTCTTAACTTTATTATTTTCGGACAAGATTTGGTACCTTCAGGATGGTATGGCCATAGACCCAACTTAATTGTTTTCACATTGATAATTGTTTTTTTCTCAGAACTTTGAATACATTTTCCATGATTTCTGGCTTCCTTTGTTGCTGCCAGCCTTATTTTCTTTTAATTTTTTTTTTTTTTTTTTGCATAATCTCTGCCCTTTCTATTATCACTACTTTTAGAATATGCCTTTTGTCTTTGCTGTTCAACAATTTTTCTAGGATGCATTTTAGTACGTATTTCCTTGCATGTATCAACCTGGGAAATTATTATTTTTTGCCCAACTTTGAGGTTTCGGTCTCAAATTAATTCTGCAAAAGTTTTAGTCTTTAACTTCAAATGTTGTCTTTCATGCTTTCTATCAACTGCTTTTGGCATTCAGTATATTTGTACATTTGATCCTCTTACTTGGTCCTCTTTATCTTTTAATTTGTTAAAGATTATATTTATTTATTTTTAGAGAGAGGGGAAGGGAGGGAGAATGAAAAAGAAAGAAACATCAATGTGTGGTTACCTCTTGCATACCCCCAATTGGAGACCTGGCCTGCAACCCAGGCTTATGCCCTGACTGGTAATCAAACTAGTGACTCTTTGGTTTGAAGGCTGGCACTAAATTCACTGAGCCACATTAGCCAGGACTCTATTTTTCAATTGTTTTCATAAGTTCCATCTCTTCATCCCTTTGGAACAAATTTTATAATTTTTTAGATATAACTTTTGGTTATAAATTTTCTCTTTAAAGATATCTAGTTTACTTTTTGATTAATTCATTGACTTTCTTCTACTTTATGCAAAAAAATTCCATTTAAGTGTGGTATTCTGATTTATAAGGAATGACTTTTTGTTAGATCTTAAGGAATTTTTGTTATTCAATTACAACATATGTACATATCAAAAATACACAAATCCTAAATGTAGAGCTGGATGAATTTTTATAAAGTAAACACACATTTGTGACCATTTTAAGTAGTGCTGCTATAAAATTTCTTGAATATTTCTTTGGGGAACATGTGTCCAGCATTTTTATGGAGTTTATACATAGAGGAATTGCTCTGCCATGGAGTATGTATCATTTAGCTTTAGTGAATACTGTCAGTTTTTCAAAAATGGTTTTAACAATTTAACCCTCCTATCAGCAGTAAGGGAGGACTCCAATATCATAACCTCATAAGCCATTTAACTTGATTCTTTTATTTAGATATTATATTTCATGCCTTTTCACTTGACATGTTTTCAATTTTTAAAATTTTTATATTAAACATTCTTATTTTATAATCTGTGTATTCATAGTCTTTGCCTATTTTACTTAGCAATTTGTTTCTCGTTTTATTCTGTAACTTAAAAAAAAAAGTGGTGAGCTTATTTTTGAATGACATGTGTATGAGAATTCTTTGAAGTTCAGCTTAAAATTGTGTTCCTTCAGGTAGGATATACCTTTGGATTTGCAGGTTCCTGGGAGCACTACCAATCTGGATCAACTTTATAATAAAAAGTGGGATGAAAATCCATTAGAGGGCAACCCATTGTTATGAATTTTCAGGGGAAACTTTTTTTCTCTTTCATAAAAAATCAATACTGAGAGAAAATTTTCTCATGCACCTTTCTGTGCAGCATGTCTTTCCCCTCCTTTGTTCTTTCACTGAGATATACTACCTAGAGGGGTCTTGGCATAACGCTGAGAGCCCCATGGAGTTGCTGCCTATGAAATGAACCACTTTGGGCCAAATCTAATTTGTTTTTCTGACTTCTCCAATATCTGAGTCAAAGTAAAATCTGTTAGTCACAAAAAATGGACAGATGCCCTCAGTCTCAATTTTCCCTTACCATTCTGGATTTGTGCTTTCACATCAGTTTTAATTTCTAAAGATAACTTAATTTTTTGCCAGCTTAACAGGGTAAAAAGATGTTTAATAATTTGATTATTGGCATTATACATTATATTTCTGGGGGAAACTACTTAGAACAACATTTCTTAAAATGTGGTTTGGAAGTCTCTGAGTGCCTCTGACACCCTTTTAAGTTCAAAACTCTTTTCATAAGAGTGAATAAAATACAATTTTCTTTGTTCTCCATTCCCTCCTGAGCATACAGTGGATGGCGCAATGGCAGCATGACATGTTATGATGTCATCATTCTGACAGCTGATGCAATATGTGTCTAAAAATGTTCTCAGCTATATCAAGTAAATATTGATCAGAATAATTTGTATAACAAAAGCTCTTTGAAGTTTGTCTTAAGTTTTAGGAATACAAAGGGATTTTTAGACCAAGAAGCTAAATTGTTGTTTGGACCCTTTGTGCTATATTACAAAAAATGGACCTTCTCAGTGTCAAATTATATACCAAAATCAACCTGTGCTATAAACAATAGTCAGCATTATATTGTTGCAGTAGGTTTATGCAAATATTTTCCCATGAGACCATGAGTTCTTCCAGGTCAAGAAACTTAGGGAGTTGGAAGCTGAGCAAGAAGGTCAATATAAGGTTACTTATTATGGTTCAGTAAATTAATATTATAATTCCCACCTTCTTCAAATATACAATATAAAAATTAATAATCCCAGTTCTTCCTCTCAGTGTTGGACCGATCTAAAGAAAGATGATAAATAGCAAGATTATTCCTGAGTCTTCATACAGTTTTGAATTATTGAATATGAAGGCATATGAAAACTAACAAAAATATTTTTGTCTCAGATTTCCTTCTTAGATAAAAGTGACTAGAATTTAAACTGGAAAAGAAATTTAATTGCTAACTTCAAAGCAGATATGCAATGTTAAACTGTCTTTTCTATTTGAATTAGAAGACACAGCCAATGCCAGAATGATGAATCTTTTTGATATCACTAAGGAAACATCAAATGTGACATTGCAGAGTCAGACTGGTCTGATGGGAAGTAAAGCACACTAAGGAGGTCTGAGTTCTAATCCTTGCTCTTTAACATAGCAACCATGTTATAGAATGCTACATTGGTGACCTCCAAAGAACCACATTTAATATTCATGCCTTTGTGTATTACCCTCCCACCATGTCTCTGGGTTTGACAATGGAACGTTAGCAAGTGTAATGTAATCCAAGGCTCAGTTAATGCTTGCATATGGGGCTTGTCTCTTTGAAAGTGTTTCTACTTGCACGTCAACTACCTTGTTTGAAAGAAACTCAGCCCATACACCTGAAAGTAACACAAAAAAATGAGTGAAAGCTGTAATTGAAAAATTATAAAAAAAGAAAGAAAAACTCAGGCTAGGCTATTAAATAATGATTGGCTTACCCTTATGCATGGGAGGTCACCCTGGTTAGGTATTCCACTACTATTCAAAATCCCAGCTAAATGCAACTTTATGAGTGACCTCTATACCAAATGGAGCAAAATAATAATAATAATTTTTAAAAAATCATTGTTTTAGTAACTATGTGTTGTTGTGGTTCTAAATTTACTTATAGGTAACATTTTAGTCATTTCTCTCTAAAACTCTTCAGTTTAAAAATAAGAATAGAGACATCTGTCCACATACTTTATAGAGTTTGTACAAAGAGTTAATTAATTAATAAATTTAAAGTATTGTTACTATTTTTCTAATGAGCCAGGTATGACTAAATGTTGCAGTACTGTCTATACATACAAACTGGTTTGACAATTTTGACTGACTTGACTAGTCAAATCAACCTTTCAGAAAAATTAAAAAATTTGGAATTCAATTATTGGGTCACTTAATTATTGTTTTGACCCCTCTGAGGTTTTTTGGTTGAGTTAAACTTTTTTAACTAAATAAACTGCCTTACCCTGTTTAGTTAGTCAAAATAATTAAAACAGAATAATTATTCACTGTATGACATTTTCCTTTTATTTTGCTTCAGTGGGAAATTATGTGACAGAGGCCCATATATGCATACCAATATGGGTATAAACTTTTACTTATAACTACTCAGATTCAAATTACTATATAGATTATAGCAGCATTTGTTTGGTAATAGGGGAAAATATAGTTAGTTTTTATTTCCCAGTGGCATGCTACATTACAAGTCCATTAGTAGTTGCATATGTTATTGATGTAATTCTAATAACTGTCATATATTATTAAGGCAATAATAATAATGTAATTCTTATAGTATGCAATATGTAATTCATTGAACATTGCTGGAATTTATTTTTAAGTTATAAATTTAGTTTGCCTTTCAGCACTAGAACTCTCTATGTCCTGCTTTGGGAGTTTAGTAATAATTCTTTAGTTTGAATAAGCTGTCAGAAGCTCATGTCTGAGATGAGTGCATGCAACCAAATGTTGAAGCTTGGCAGTCAATAAAGTCTAGATTAGAAGTGAAGTGAATTATTGAAAAGCAGGCTGAGTAGTTCTATTCATTATGTCATGTTGATACTACCAGATCTACCAACTTGGTGATTCAAATATATGCCACAGTTATTGGAGTATTTATAGATATTCTACTGCACTTAAGGTTATGACAGATGAAGATTTCCTTATGAATTGTCAAAAGGATCACAAACTCCTCCTCTTCTTTTATCACCAGGAGGTTGCTGACTTGTCTTTTCTCCTTCTAATGCCCTTTGAATACAGTTCTTTAGACTCCTACATTACAAATGACTATGCAATAATCTCTTGAGTTTGTTTGCCTGTTTTCAGATTGGAATGATTCTAAATCATTCTAAGAAAAGTATCTAAAGGGTGCACACAATAAAGTGGCAATAACTTTGCATCTCCTTATTTCACATACTTCTTATTAATTTTCAAAACTATGTTTCTAAGGTTATGATTTAACATCATTGTTTCAGATATAAAGTATTAAATTCTGAGAGCAAACTTCATTTCAAAGGAATATGATGTTAGAGCAACTGTAATTTCTGGACTGCATGCAGGGCAAACTGCTAAGGAAATTGCAGACTTCAATAACGTTCTTTTGCATACAGTTGACAATCTGAAGAAGGTGTATGATGCTGATCCTGATGTCACCACACAAACAAGGAAAATGCACAAGGTATTCACAGAATGCATGAGTCTAGATATTGCACACAGAATCCAGGAGATCAATAATGAAGATCCAGGAAAGTCAATGTGCTCCATAGCAAGAGAACTGCAGATGTTGGATTAACGGTTTGCAAGATTATTGCTGAAGATATCATATACAGATCATACATTTTTAGAAGAGGCCAGCTTATGACACAGCAGACAAAGGAAAGGTGCTTTGAAAAAGCGAGGAAACTGCTAATAACATTGAAAAATCCCAAAGAAAAAACCCTCTGATTTCCTTCTCTGATGAAAAGAAGTTTCAGCAGGACCAAATAGCCAACAGAAGAAATAACAGGTGGCTCTGTGAGAATGTTAATGAAGTCCCAATTGTCATGAAAATATTAAAATTAAATTTCCTCCTACACTGATGGTGTTAAGTGTTGTCAGCAATGAAGGAGATATCATGACCCCATATTTTTCCCCTCAAGGCTTTAAGGTAACTGCTGATGTTTGCCTTGACCTTTTGAGAGAAGTAGTTGTACCGTGGATAAAGCAAGTGACAATGAACATTATTTTATCTTCCAACAAGATGGTGCACCAGCACATAATGCCAAAAAGGTGCAAGAATTTCTCAGTGTCAATGTTCCTGAATTCTGGTCAAAGGAAATATGGCTGCCTAGTTCACCAGATGCAGTGTTTATGTATGTTATTATGTATGCAGCATTTGTGAGAGAGAATTTAATAAACAACCTCATTCCAATAAAGAGGTTGTTAAAGCTAGAATTAAAAACATGATGATGTCCATGGATAAAGAAATGTTAATGAAAGCATGCTCAAGATTCCAAAGTTGAATAGAGTCTATTATTATTGCAGCAAATGGACTTTTTTGAACAATTAAAAAAATAATGACTGGATACAAGATGGCGACAGAGTAGAGAGCAGTGCTGATGGTGTTCTCGAGTACTAGAGCAGCTGGAGGATAAGATAGAGAGCACAAGATGTCTGCAGGTCCCTAAGAATTGGAACGGTAAGCATCTGGACTTGGGAGTGCAGCCCAGAGGCTGCAGAGACCTACAGGAAAGCAGGTGAGACAGTTCTAAACTGGCCAGCTGGCTGAGGTCGGCTCTGGGCAGTGGTGGCTCTACCCAGAGGGGCGTCTCTAACTGGAGACAGCTCCAGGCTCCCTGACTAGAAATCTGAACAGCGAAATGTGGGTAGTGAGGGCAAACAACAGAGGGAATGAAGAATTGAACTTCTGCAGGGAAGGGACTGTGTGAGAGCCTTGCTGGGGAGACTGAGAGAGAGTGGAAGCTCCTCACTGGGCCAGAGGTGGAGGGAAAGAGACCTGTGAGGAGCAGGAGCTGGGGAGCAGGAAAGTGCACTGGCCAGAGAGGTGAGATGGTCAAAAACAGTGCCACTGCACCATTGGGAAAAGGACGGCTTGGAGCCCCTGGGAGGAGGGAGGTCCAATGCCGTGCAACCCCAATAACACTCAGGCTCCCACAAAGACTTGAAGTCCTGCCACTGGCCACTGAGGATAGGGCTGCTTGGAGCCCCAGCAAGGGGAACGGCCCAGCCCCAAATGCCCACATTGGCCTACAGGCTCCCACAGAAACCCCAAACTGCCACCAAGAACTTGCAGCTGGTGCAAGTGGGGTGACCATCGCAGGCAAAGAAGGCTGGAAGGGGAGGAGTAGTGCTGGCTGCGCTGCGGACCCCTTGGGAGCTAGGCATGCATCACAGAGGCAGTGGTGAAAAACACCTCAAAGAGCTGAACTGCTTAGAGGGTTAGCCTTCACCCAGGGGAGACAGGCACTGTTAGCGTACAGGGGCTACCTCCTATGGAAGCTGCTGGGGTAGGGCCAGCCATCACAGGAACTGCAAGGTTGCAGGACAGCAAGCATTGGAGCTGGGTACCCATTGCAGGCAGGAACCTCTTCCAGGACCTGGAGGGGGAGGAGCAGGCATAGACACCACAGAAGCACCCTGCAGGTCTTCACACAGAACCAGTGAGAGAAGTAAGGGTCCCAAAAAACCAGCAGCACAGAAACAAGGCCAGGCTAATTGAGGCCAAGCCTTCCTGGGGGCTGACACCCACAATCAGCCCTGACTGTGATAGCCATAAGCCCTGCCACTCCAAGATCACACAGCTAGACTGTAGACTGCAGAGACCTGACCAAGAAAAAGAGGCAGAATCAGGAAATGGATCAATGCTAATCTCAAGCACCTCAGTTACACCAAAAGCTACAGGAACTATTAATTCCTAACATATCCTTTTCAAAAGTTACTTGCAAATCTCCTAATTAGTGCATTGTAAGTGAATACTGTTTATACCATAGTGTATCCCAACTCACATGTTTTTACTCCTCCTCATCTCAATCCACCTAAATACCCAAGACCCTCCTTCTACTCTTGATTTAAAGTCTACTCACTCTCCTGCTACAACTCATTCCCAGTCCTCAATCTAAGTACTCCTCCCCTCCCCAGCCACCTAAACCCCTTATTTTTTCTTTCTTTTCAATTGTTTAATTTTTTTTCACTTTTGTGCTAAAAGGACACAGGTTCTGGCTCCACCTGGACCAATCAGGGATCATTAAGGGTGAACAGGGAGGTAGACGAGGCAACGATATATATGGGCTTATACTGTTCACCCGTACTTGAGGCTTTCTGATCCTCCCCCTCCTCATTTCTATAGATAATTAAGTTGGTCTTCTCTCTCATATCCCTGCTATCTTTGCTACTTCTCAGCACCCTTCAAAATTATCTATATTTTAAACAACTTAATCATTTTTCCCCTCATACAATAGTCTTAATATATCTACATCCCCATCAAGATTGACTCAGTTGCAGCTGAGGGTGTGATTAAGAGTGGGGGTTACCTTGGAGGGTATAGGTATATAGTTAAGTTCATAGGCAGTCGAAAGGGGGATTAAAAGAGAAAGATATCTCTGAAGGTCTGGTTATTTTGCCTGGACTGGTGGTTCTGTTTTAGGAGGAGCTCAAAAACAGTGTATGAGAAAGGATAAAAGGAGTGTCTCTCAATCGCCAAATGGAAGGAAAGGAGAAGCATACCCAACCAATCCAAAATACAACCAGACAGTCCAAGTTTATGACATAAAGGCCATCCCCAAGAGCAACAAGTGGAGAAAATCTAGGAGACTGCAACACTGAACTCCAGAAAACTCCTAACACAGAAGGGTGATCCACAAAGGCAGAGAAGCAAAGCAGATTAATCCAAAACTAAAACAAGCAACAACAGACACACAAAATAAGGAGAGGAGGAATCCCCAGAAAGATGACTAAATGAAACAGGCAAACAAAGTATCAGATACGGAATTCAAAAGAATGATGATAGAGAAGATTAATGAGCTCAGCCAGCTTAAAGAAAACATATAAACAACTACAGGGGAACTACAAAGAACTCCAGGGAAGTTACAAGGAACTTACTGAGAGCTAGATCAGCATCAAAAAGGACTTAGAAATGATCAGTAAGAGCCAGGAGGAAACGAAGAATACAATTTCTGAATTGAAGGATACAGTAGAAGGTATCAAAAGTAGGCTAGAGGAAGCAAAGGACTGGATCAGTGAGTTGGAGGACAATGTAGACAAATATTCCAAGAAAGCACAAGAGAATGAAAAAAGGCTAAAAAAAAAAAATGAAGAGGTTTTAAGAGAGCTACAGGACAACATGAAACATAATAACATCCATATCATAAGGATACAAAAAGGAGAAGAGAAACAAAAGATTAAAAACCTGTTCAAAAAAGTAATGATAGAAAATTTCCCTAACATGATGAGTGAAAACGTTACTCAAGATCAGGAAGCACAGAAGGTCCAAATGAAGATTAACCCAAACAGACCAACATGAAGGCACATCATAATTAAAATGGTGAATTTCAAAGACAAAGAGAGAGTCCTAAAAACATCAAGAGAGAAACAGCAAATAACATATAAGGGGGCTTCAATAAGCTATCAAATGATTATTCAGCAGAAACAATTCAAGCCAAAAGGGAATGACAAAAAGTATTTTAAGTAATGGGAAACAAAGCCATACAACCAAGAATAGTCTAACTAGCAAGGCTCTCATTCAAAATGGAAGGAGAAATAAGGAGTTTTCCAGACAAAAGAAGACTAAAAGAATACATCTCTACCAAGTCAGCATTGCAAGAAATGCTAAGAGGTCTACTAAAAAAAAAGAAAAAAAGAAAAAACAGAGAGAGCCAAAGAGGAATATAGGTACAAAGTGGGAAAATGGCAACAAATAAGTATCAATCAATAATAATCTTACATGCAAATAGATTAAATGTGCCAAGCAAAAGACATAGGGTAGCCAAATGGATGAGAAAACATGACCCACATATATGCTGTCTTCAAGAGACCCACCTCAGAACAAAAGATTGACACAAATAGAAAGAAAAGGGATGGAAAAATATATATCAAGCAAATAGACATGAAAAAAAGGCTGGAGTAGTAATACTTATTTCAGACAAAAGAGATTTTACAATGAAAGCAATAAAAACAGATAAAGAAGGGCATTTCAAAGTACTTAAGGGAACAACCCATCAAGAAGAAATAACTCTGGTAAACATATACGCACCTAATGTAGGAGCTCCAAAATATATAAGGAAAATCTTGGAGGACTTCAAGAAAGATATGGAGAGCAATAAACTAATAGTAGGGGATTTTAATACCCCACTATCAACAATGGACAAATCTTCCAAACAAAAAGTTACCAAAGATATTGCAGCATTGAACAACAGTCTAGAGGAAATGGACCTAACTGATGTATACAGAGCCTTTTACCCCAATGAAACAAAATACACATTCTTTTCAAATGCACATGGTACATTCTCTAAGATAGACCACATGGTATGTCACAAGACAAGCCTCCACAAATATAGGAAAGGTGAAATCATACATTCTCAAATCACAATGGCTTGAAACTAGAAACCAATCTCAAAGGAAAAAAAGAAAAATACTGTAACTAATGGAGACTGAATAACACACTTCTGAGTAATGAATGGGTTAACAGTGAGATCAAAGATGAAATCAGAAAGTTCCTGGAAAAAAATAACAATGAACAAACAACAGTCCAAAACCTATGAGACACAGCAAAGGTAGTGCTCAGAGGGAAATTTACAGCAATACAGGGCCACCTAAAAAGGTCATAAGTTTACACAAACAACTTAAGCATAAAGCTGCAAGAACTAGAGGAGTAACAACAAACAAAGCCCAGAGCAAGTAGAAGGAAGGAACTCATCAAGATCAAAGCAGAATTAAACAATTTAGAGACTCAAACTACGATCCAAAGAATCAACAAGTCCAGGAGCTGGTTCTTTGAAAAAATAAACAAAATTGACAAGCCCTTCTCCAGACTCATCAAGAAAAAGAGAGAGAGGACCTAAGTAAACAGAATCAGAAATGACAGAGGAGAAATCACAACTGATACTTCAGAAATACAAAAGATTGTAAGAAATTATTACAAACAACTATATGACAAGAAATATGACAACCTGGATGAAATGGACACATTTCTGGAAATGTTTAACCTACCAAAACTCCAGAAGAAGCAGAAAGCCAGAATAGGCCAGTAACAACCAGTGAAATTGAAGAAGTAATCCAAAATCTCCCAAAGCACAAGAGCCCTAGACTGGATGTATACACAGGTGAATTTTACCAAACATTTAAAGAAGAACTAACTCCTATCCTTCTCAACCTACACCAAACAATATAGAAAGAGGGAAGACTCCCAAACTCTTCCCATGAGGCCAATATTATTCTAATCCAAAAACCAGGGCAAGACACAGCTAAGAAAGAAAACAAAAGGCCAACATCTCTGATGAACATAGATGCTAAGATTCTCAATGAAATATTGGCCAACCGGATTCAGCAGTACATTACAAAGATCATACACCATGATCAAGTGGGTTTCATCCCAGGGATGCAAAAATGGTACCACATTCATAAATCAATGAATGTAATACACCACATCAACAAAATGAAAGACAAAAACCATATGATCATATCAATAGATGCTAAAAAAGCATTTGAAAAAGTACAGCAACCATTTATCATAAAAATGCTCAGCAAAATGGGAATAGAGGGAGGATATCTCAACATCATAAAGGTCTTACATGAGAAACCTAAAGCCAACATCATACTTAGTGTGTCCACTGGACACAAAAAAAAAAACCTTTCCCCCTAAGATCAGGAATGAGACAAGGCTGTCCAATTTCTCCACTTCTGTTCAACATTGTCTTGGAAGTACTAGCCATAGCTATCAGAGAAGAAAAAGGAAACAAAGGTACCCAAATTGGAAAGGAAGAAATCAAACTGTCATTATTTGCAGATGATATGATAGTGTACGTACAAAACCCAATAGGCACCACCAAAACTTACTTGAACTAATAAGCAAATTTAGCAAAATAGCTGAATATAAAATCAATAGCCAGAAATCAAAAACATTTTTGTATACTAATAATGAAACATCACAAATAAAAGCGAGAAAACAAATCCCATTTACCATAGCAACAAGAATAATAAAGTACCTAGAATAAACTTAACTAAGGAGGTAAAAGACCTCTACTCAGAAAACCACAGAACATTGAAGAAAGAAATCAAGGAAGATACAAATAAATGGAAGCATATAACATGTTCATGGATGGGAAGACATAACATCATTAAAATATCCATACTACCCAAAGCAATCTATAGATTCAATGCAATCTCAATTAAAATAGCAATGACATACATTACAGAAATAGAAAAAATACTTCAAAAATTTATATGGAACCAAAAATGCTGACAAATAGCTACAGCAATCTTGAGAAAGAAGAACAAGGTATGAGGAATCACAATACTGGACTTCCAAAATACTACAAGCCTACTGTCATCAAAACTCTCTGGTGCTGGCATAAGAATAGACATATAGATCAATGGAACAGAATAGAGAGCCCAGATATAAACCAAAAACGCTATGGTCAACTAATATTTGACAAAGGGGGAAGTAACAAAAAATGGAGTAAAAACGGTCTCTTCAACAAGTGGTATTGGGGGAAGTGGACAGCAACATGCAAATAGATAAAACCAGACCACCAACTTACATCATACACCAGAATAAACTCAAGATGAATAAAGGAGTTAAACATAAACAGTGCCAGCATAAAGACCCTGAAGGAAAAACTTTTTGACATCCTGTACTGAAACATTTACTGATACTTCACCAAAGGCAAAGGAAATAAAAGAACAAATAAACAAATGGGACTATATCAAATTGAAAAGTTTCTGTTTAGCTAAAGAAAACACCAGCAAAATTCAAAGGGAACCAACTGTATGGGAAAACATAATTGCCAATGATACCTAAGACAAGGGTTTGATCTCCAAAATGCAAATCAACACCAGGGAGACAGACAGCCCAATTAAAAAATTGGCAAAAGACTTGAACAGACAATTCACTGAGGAAGATATACAAAGGGCACTAAGGCATATGAAAGAATACTCAACATCACTAGCCATCAGAGAGATACAAATTAAAATCACAATAAGATACCACCTCACTCCTGTCAGAATGGCAATCATAAACAAATCTACAAACAAGTGTTGGAGAGAATGTGGGGGGAAGGGAACCCTCATGCACTGTTGGTGGGAATTCAGACTGGTGCAGCCACTATGGGAAACAGTATGGAGTTTCCTTTAAAAACTAAAAATGGGACTACCTTTTGATCCAGCAATTCCACTACTAGGACTATACCCAAAGTATCCTGAAACAACAATTCATAAGAACCTATGTACCCCTATGTTCATAGCAGCACTATTTACAATAGCCAAGTGCTGGAAACAGCCTAAGTGCACATAAGTGGATGATTGGATCAAAATACTTTGGTATATTTACACAATGGAATACTACATAGCAGAAAGAAAGAAGGAACTCCTACCCTTTGCAACAACATGGATGGATGTAGAAAGTATTATGCTTAGTGAAATAAGCCAGTCAGTGAAGACAAATACCATATGATCTTACCCATTACATGACAATAATGAACAAAATTAACAACAAGCAAAACAGAACCGGGTATATGAATACAGTGAATAGGCCTTCAGTGGGCAGAGAGAAGGGGTTTTGGGGATTGGGGAGGATGAGGCAAAGGAGGGGAGTAGTTTAGACAAAAACCTAGTATGAATGAACCATGGACATGGACAACATGTGGGATTGATTTTGTAGAGGAATGGGTGGGTGGGGAAGAGGACAGAAGGGAGCAAAAAGGGGATGGATGTAATACAACAACAATTAAATTAAATTTAAAAAAGACATAGGATAGCTGAATAGATAAGGAAGCATGACCCACATATATGCTGTCTACAAGAACCTACCTCAGTAGAAAAGATTGACACAGACAGAAAGTGGGATGGAAAAATATATTTCAAGCCAATGGGCATGAAAAAAAGGCCAGGGGAGCAATACTTATTAAGACAAAATAGATTTTATGATGAAGGCCATAAAAAGGGACAAAGAAGGACATTTCATAATACTTAAGGGGATAATCCAGAAAGAAGATATAACCTTTGTAAATTTATATGCACCCAACATAGTAACACCCAAGTATATAAGGAAAACCTTGGAGGACTTCAGAAGACCTTGGAGAACATAATCATAGTAGTGGAATTTAACACCCCATTATCAACAACGTACAGCTTTTACAAGCAAAATACCACTAAGGATATTATGTCATTGAACAACACTCTAGATGAAATAGACTTAATTGATATATACAGAACTTTCCACCCTAAAGGAGCAAAATACATATTCTTTTCAAATGCACATTCAACATTCTCAAATATGGATCACATGGTAGGAACAACAAGACAAGCCTCCACAAATTCAAGAAAATTGAAATCATACCAAGCATCTTCTCAGGTCATAAGAGCTTGAAACTAGAAACCAACCTCAAGGAAAAATAAAAAAACATTCTAATTCATAGAGACTGAATAAGTAATAAATGGGTTAGCATTAATATCAAGGAAGAAATCAAAAAGTTTCTAGAAACAAATGAAAATGAATACATAACAGCCCAAATATTACGGGACATGGTGAAGAAAGTCCTCAGCAGGAAGTTCATAGCAATACAAGCCTACTTAAAAAGGATAGATGAATCTCACATAAACAATATAATCATAAAGCTACAAGAACTGAAGGAACAACAAACAAAAACCAGAGCAAGTAGAAGGAATACAATAATCAAGATGAGAGCAATACAAAATAACATAAAAGATGTTGGATGATCTTATATTGAAATTCAAGATAAATTCAAACTATTATTAATAATATATATATATATAAAGAGTCTAATTTCAGTTCAAGTCAGAAATTATTCAAAACAAAGCAAAAGTTTTAAGTTTAGATTGTTGAGAGTTAACATAATTGACATGTAGTTTTATGTTAGTTTTTTTTTTAATAACCTTTGTTGTTTTTTTAATTTTATTGTTGTTGTATTACATCCATCCCCTTTTTGCTCCTCTCTGTCCCCCTCCCCACCCACCCATTCCCCCCAAAGTCAATCCCACCTGTTGTCCATGTCCATGGTTCCTTTATACTAGGTTCTTGTCTAAGCTGCTCCCCTTTCTTGCCTCTGCCTCCCCACTCCCCACATCCCTTTTCCATCTGACCCCTGAAGGCCTATTCATTGTATTCGTATATTTGGTTCTGTTTTGCTTGTTAGTTTTGCTCATTATTGTCCCATTATGGGTGAGATCATATGATATTTGTCCTTC
>PVIW01016243.1:0-17259 GCA_004026585.1 Noctilio leporinus | reverse complement strand
ACCCATTATGGGACAATAATGAGCAAAACTAACAACAAGCAAAACAGAACCAAATATATGAATACAAGGAATAGGCCTTCAGTGGTCAGGGGAACGGGGGAGGGAGGAGGGGGAGGTAGAGGCAAAGAAGGGGAGCAGCTTAGACAAGAACCTAGTATAAAGGAACCATGGACATGGACAACAGGTGGGATTGACTTTGGCGGGAATGGGTGGGTGGGGAGGGGGACAGAGGGGAGCAAAAAGGGGTTGGATGTAATACAACAACAATAAAATTAAAATAAAATAAAATAACAATATTTTTGTAGAATATTATTCTAGCTATTTTTTGAACCTGGATTGACTTCCTAAGTGGTCTTAAACTAACCACTGAACTATTTAAGAGTTTGTTGAGGTAGAGATTAAGTACATTCACATTTGAATAAAGAAGTTTACTATAGTATTATATATATACATTTTCCCAAGCATCCCCAGTTTGGGGGCCTCCATTGCTAGAAATGTCTGTTTCCACCATCTATTTGAAGGGAATCTCATCTTATTTAAATGCTAATATGAGAATATATATTGCCTATGTAGTACATGAATCATACATATAGTTTTGTAGTTGGTAACTTCCGTCCCAAACTAGTCTTTACTCTCGGCATCTGTTCTAACTTAAAGATTGACTGATTTCTCAACACACCAACTACCAGTTGGTTGATACTTAAAACACAAATTGCTAACAAAATTTATATATTATATACCCACAAACAAGCACATATTTTGTAACAGTGAATAAGAAAGATAGCATGTATTCTATGTCATGTACATACATCCACATTTTCTTACGTTTTTCATTTTCCTTAATTGCATTCAGTTTTTCTAAGAGTTATTGAAAGTAACTTGATGTTCCCAATTTAGGAAGTAATTCCAATCTAAGAAAACTTAACCTGCAGTAAGGCTGATGCAAAATAAAAAGGTATCCATTATTTAGTGCCTGGGTGGCTTGTAGTGTATCTGTTGAGAAATCAGCTGATAACCTTATCAGAGCCCCCTTGTATGTTATTAATTGTTTATTCCTTGCCGCTTTTAGGATTCTCTCTTTGCCTTTGAAATTTGTCATTTTAACTATGATGTGTTTTGGAGTGGACCTGTTTGGGTTCACCTTTTTTGGGAACCTCTGTAATTCCTACACTGTGGACATTTTCTCTCCTCAAGTTAGGGAAGTTCTGTCATTACTTTTTCAAACAGGTTTTCTATCCCTTGTTTCTATTCTACTTCTGGTACCCTTACGATACGGATATTATTGCATTTCATGTTGTCCTGCAGCTCTCCTAAAACCTCTTAACTCTTTTTTCAGTCTTTTTTCATTTTGTTGCACTGTCTGGGAATGTTTTTCTACATTGTCCTTCAGCTCACTGATCCAATCCTCTGCTTAATTTAGCTTGTTTTTTATTCCTTCTACTGTATTCTCTGGTGTTGAGTCACATTAGTTCTTTATATATTTTGGAGATCAAACCCTTGTCTGAGGTATCATTGACAAATATGTTTTCCAATACAGTTGGTTCCCTTTGAATTTTGCTGGTGGTTTCTTTAGCAGAACAGAAACGTTTCAATTTCATATAGTCCCATTTGTTTATTTGTTCTTTGATTTCCTTTGCCCTTGGAGAAGTATCGGTAAACATATTTCTGTGTAGGATATCTAAAATTTTACTACCTATATTTTTCTCCAGGATCGTTATAGTGGCAGTGCTTATGTTTAAATCCTTTATCCATCTTGAGTTTATTGTGGTGTATGGTGTAAGTTGGTGGTCTAGTTTTATCATTTTGCATGTTGCTGTCCAATTCTCCCAACATCCCTTGTTGAAGAGACTGTTTTTAATCCATTTTATGTTCCTTTCCCCTTTGTCGAATATTAATTGACCATAGAGTTCTAGGTTTATTTATGGGCTCTCTATTCTGTTCCATTGATCGATATGTCTATTCTTATGCCAGTACCAGAATGTTTTGATGACAGTAGCCTTGTAGTGTAGTTTGATGTCTGGTATTGTGATTCCTCCTACCTTGTTCTTCTTTCTCAAGATTGCTGTGGCTATCTGTGGATGATTTTGGGTCCATGTAACTTTTTGAAGTATTTTTTCTATTTCTGTGAAGTCTGTCATTGGTATTTTGATTGGGATTGCATTGAAACTATGGACATTTTCATGATGTTAATTCTTCCCATCCATGAACATGGTGTATTCTTCCATGTATTTCTACCTTCCTTAATTTCTTTCTTCAGTGTTCTGTGGTTTTCTGAGTATAAGTCTCTTACCTCCTTGGTTAAGCTTATTCCTAAGTACTTTATTTTTCTTGTTGCTATGGTAAATAGGATTTGATTTCCAGCTTCCATCTCTGATGTTTCATTATTGGTATACAAAAATGCTTTTGTTTTCTTTTTTAAGATTTTATTTATTATTTCCAGAGAGAGAGAGGAAGGGAGAGAGGCAGAGAGGGAGAGAAACATCAGTGTATGGTTGCCTTTTACCTGCCTCCAGCCATGGACCTGGCTGGAGACCTGGCTTGAAACCTGACCATGTGCCCGGGCTGGGGAAATGAACCAGCGACCTTTGGGATCAAGGTCGTCACCTTATCCTCTGTGCTACCAGCCAGGGGCTGATTTCTGAATATTTACTCTATATCCAGCTATTTTGCTAAATTTGCTTATTAGGTTAAGTTTTTGGTGGAGTCTATTGGGTTTTGTATGTACACTATCATATCATATGCAAATAATGACAGTTTTACTTTCTCCTTTCCAATTTGGATACCTTTGATTCCTTTTCTTCTCTGACAGCTATGGCTAGAACTTCTAAAACGATGTTGAGGCACTGGCTGGTGGCACAGTGGATATGGCACTGACCTGCAAACCCAAAAGTCACTGGTTCGATTCCCCACCCAGGGCATATAACCAGATTGCAAGCCAGGTCTCTAGCCATGTCTGGAGCTGGAGGCAGGTGAAAGGCAACTGAACATTGATGTCTCTCTACCTCTCTGTCTCTCTCCCTTCCCCTCTCTCTAAAAATAATAAGTAAAATCTTAAAATATATATATATATAAAACGATGTTGAACACAAGCAGAGAATGTGGACAGCCTTGTCTTGTTCCTGATCTTAGGGGGAAAGCTTTTAGTTTTTGCCCATTGAGTATGATGATGGCTTCCAGTTTCTCATATATGTCCTTTATTATGTTGAGGTATGCTCCCTCTATTCCCATTTTGCTGAGGGATTTTTTAAATCATAAATGGTTGCTGTACTTTATCAAATGCTTTTTCAGCATCTATTGATATGATCATATGGTTTTTGCCTTTCATTTTGTTGGTGTGGTGTATTACATTTATTGATTTGAGAATATTGTACCATTCTTGAATCCCTGGGATGAAACCCACTTGATCATGGTGTATGATCTTTTAATGTATTGCTGGATCCAGTTGGCCAATATTTTGTTGAGAATCTTAGCCTCTATGTTCATCAGAGATATTGGCCTATAGTTTTCTTTCTTAGTTGTGTCTTGACCTGGTTTTGGCATTAGAATAATATTGGTCTCATAGAGTTTGGGAATCCTTCCTCTTCTTGGATTTTTTGGAATAGTGTGAGAAGTTTGGGAGCTAATTCTTCCCTAAATGTTTCATAAAATTCACTGTGTATCCATCTGGTCCCAGGCTCTTGTGCTTTGGGAGATTTTGGATTACTTCTTTATTTTTTTTTTGAATTTTACTGTTGTATTACATCTATCCCCTTTTTGCTCCCTGGCTAAAGGCTTGTCTATTTTGTGTATATTTTCAAAGAACCAGCTCTTGGACTTATTGATTCTTTGAATTGTAGTTTGAGTCTCTAAGTTATTTAATTCTGCTCTGATCTTGATGGTTTCCTTCCTTCTACTTGCTCTGGGCTTTGTTTGTTGTTGCTCCTCTAGTTCTTGCAACTTTATGGTTAGGTTGTTTGTATAAGCTTCTTCTATCCTGTTTAGTTAGGCCTGTATTGCTATAAATTTCCCTCTGAGGTCTGCCTTTGCTGTGTCCCATAGGTTTTGTACTGTTGGGTATTCATTGTCATTTGGTTCCAGAAACTTTTTGATTTCATCTTTGACCTCACTGTTAACCCATTCATTACTTGAAGGTGTGTTATTCAGTTTCCATGAGTTAGAGAATTTTTTTTCCCCTTGATGTTGGCTTCTAGTTTCAATCAATTGTGATCTGAGAAGTTTGGTGTGATTTCGATTTTCCTGTATTTTTGGAGGCTTGTCCTGTGATCTACCATGTGCTCTAACTTAGAGAATATCCCATGTGAATTTTAAAAGAATGTGTATTTTGCTTCTTTGTGGTGAAAGGTTCTGTATATATCAGTTAGGTACATTTCCTCTATAATGTTGTTCAATGCAACTGTATCCTTGGTGCTTTTCTGTTTGGAAGATCGGTCCAGTGTTGATAATAGGGTATTAAAATCCACTACTATTACTGTGTTGGTGACTATATCCTCCTTGAAATCTTCCAAGATTTTCCTTATATATTTGGGAGCTCCTATGTTGGGTGCATATGTTTACCAGAGTTATTTCTTCTTGATGGATGGTTCCCTTAAGTATTATGGAATGTCCTTCATCTCTTTTTATGGCCTTCATTGTAAAATCTATTTTGTCTGAAATAAGTATTGCTACTCCAGCCTTTTTTTCATATCCATTTGCTTGGTATATATTTTTCCATCCCTTCACTTCAGTCTGTGTTGATCTTTTGTTCTGAGGTGGGTCTCCTGAAGACAGCATATATGTGGGTTATGTTTTCTTATCCATTCAACTACCCTATGTCTTTTGATTGGTGCATTTAATCCATTTACATTTAAGGTTATTATTGATTGGTACTAACTTATTGCCATTTTCCCACTTTGTATCTGTGTTCCTCTCTGTCTCTATCTGTTTCTTCATTTTTATTTTTTTTAAAGCAGACCCTTTAGCATTTCTTGAAATGCTGGTTTGGTAGAGATGTATTCTTTTAGTCTTCTTTTGTCTGGGAAACTCCTTATTTCTCCTTCCATTTTGAATGAGAGCCTTGCTGGGTAGAGTATTCTTGGTTGCAGGCCTTTGTTTCCCATGACTTGGAATATTTTTTGCCATTCCCTTCTGGAGTATATTTTTCCGTTGAATAATCATTTGAGAGCCTTATTGGAGTCCCCTTGTATGTTATTTGCTGTTTCTCTCTTGATGCTTTTAGGATTCTCTCTTTGTCTCTAAAATTTTCCATTTTAATTATAATGTGTCTTGGAGTGGGTCTGTTTGGATTCATCCTCATTGGTTAGGAAGCACCCTCTGTGCTTCCTAAGCTTGAGTAACAGTTTCACTCATCAAGTTAGGGAGGTTTCCTCTCATTACATTTTTGAACAGGTTTTCTATTCCTTGTTTCTCTTCTCCTTCCAGTATCCCTATGATATGGATATTATTGTGTTTCTTGTTGTCCTGCAGCTCTCTTAAAAGCTCTTCATTCTTGTTCAGCCTTTTTTCATTCTGTTGCACTGTCTTGGAATATTTTTCAACATTGTCCTCCAGCTTGCTGATTTGATCCTCTGCTTCCTCTAGCCTACTATTGATCCCTTCTATTGTATTCTTCAATTCAGAAATTGTATTCTTCATTTCCTCCTGGCTCTTACTGACAGTTTCTGTGTCCTTTTTAATGCTGGTGTAGTTCTCAGTAAGTTCCTTGTAACTTCTCTGGGATTGTTTTTAGTTCCCCTGGAGTTGTTTGTAGTTTTCTTTGAGCTGGCAGAGCTCATTGAGCTTCTCTATCATTATTATTTTGACTTCCATATCTGATAGTTTGTTTGCCTCTGTTTCATTTAGTTATCTTTCTGGATATTCCTCCTTTCTTTTTTGTGATGGGCTGTTTCTTTTTCTCCCCATTTTAAGGTTTCATTGTAATCCAATCAGACTGTGATCAGCTGCCAGGCTAAGGAACTGGTAGGCTGGATAATTGATTTAGTTCTAATCTTATCAATCTGTGATCCACCACCTGGCTCAGATGTTGCTTGGGGTGAGAGACCAATTCAGTTGTAAATCAATAAATGAACTTCCAAACTCAGGCCCTGCTGGGCTAGACAGAGAGGTTTAATTGTAATCAAATGGATCAGCCACCAGCTTAGGTGCAGCCTGTCAGGACAGATTCAGATGTAAATCCATGAATCTGTGGTCAGCTGCCAGGCTCAGGGGCCACTGAGGTAGGCAGCAAGATCTGATTGTAATCCAATGAATCTGTGTTCAGCCACCAGGCTCATTTGGCACTGGGCTGGACTGAAAGATTCTATTGTAACCCAATTAATCTGTGGTCAGCTGCCAGGCTAAGGGGCCATTGGGGTAGACTGAAGGATTCAATTGTAATCCAATGAGTTTGTGATCAGCCACAAGGCCCAGGGTCCACTGGGCAGGACAAACCAACTCAATTGTGAGCCAATGAATCCACAGTCAGCCACCAGGCTCACTTGCCACTGTGCCGGGATGACTGTGTGACTCAGCCATAAGTCAGAGAGTTTGTAATCAGCTGCCAGGCCAAGGCACTGCTAGGCAAGAGATATCTCTTCAGGTGCCAACTATTGTATCTATGCTCAGACAGGGCAGGGCAGGAGAGGTTTATTTAGATGTAAATTTAAGAATTGTGATCAGGCACCAGGCTCAGGCGCCACTGGGTGAGACAGATTGCTTCCAGAGGGCAGGGCTATGAGAACCCTCATAGGGAAGCTGCTTGGCACAGTGCAGTCCCCCCGAGGTGTGGGCGATGGGTCAGCACCGGGATCCCCACATCCACCTCTCCACTTCTCTCCTCAAAGCTACTGCTGCAATTTCTCCCCACTTGTCTCCAGTCCTCTCTGCCCTCCCTCCTCTGGAGCCCAGGGTAGGTGGGTGCCAATGTACTTTCACTTTGGTCACCCTAGTAGTTCTTTGTCTCTAGCACTCTCTTAGGCTAGTAAACTCCATGGCTTTCCACCCTTCTCAGCTGGACACTGCTCTGCTCTCCACTGTGTTGCTGTAGGCTAGGAAACCAGCTGGGGCACCAGACCCACCCTTCTCAGCTGGATGCTGCTGTACTCTCTGCTGTGTTGCTGGAGGCTGGGACACACAGCTCGGGGACCAGATCCCACCCTACCCTTCTAAGGTGGAGCCCCTGGCTCCATTCCTTTGACTGTTGCCTCTGGTGGGGGCCCAGCCAGCCCTCTTGCATTTCCGAGATTCCTACCAGTCACGTGATTATACACCTTCTTCTGTTCTGCCTGTGGTTATAGGGCTTTGTTCTAGCTGATGTTCTGTTGGTAATTCCAGCTGACTCTTTCTCCAAAAAACGTAACTCCAGATGTGACCACTGCTTGTATGAATTGTTATCTACAGGAAATGGATCTAATTCAATAGCTTCTTACATGAGTTGCCATAATGAAGATCTGATATGATCTTGCCACTGGTGTTTCTCATACTAGCCATTTTGTGCTTCACAACTATGATCCTCATCCAGCAGTGTTTGCCCCAGAAATTCTCCCTACTTGTTTTTCATTAACCACATTTCAAACTGCTATAAGGATCAGGTTCTTTGGAGGTGGGAAAATTGTTTAAAATTAATGATGGACAAGTGATTTCCAATAAAACCCAATATTAAAATCACTCCAGCCCCCAGGGTGAGGATTGGGGAAAATGGAACCCTGGTGCACTATTGGTGGGAATGTAGGCTGGTGCAGCCACTATGGAAAACAGTATGGGGTTTCCTCAAAAAACTGAAAATGGAACTGCCTTTTGATTCAGCAATTCCACTACTAGGACTATACCCAAAGAATCCTGAAACACCAATTCAGAAGAACCTATGTACCCCTATGTTCATAGCAGCATTATTTACAATAGCCAAGTGCTGGAAACAGCCTAAGTGCCCATCAGTGGATGATTGGATCAAAAAATTTTGGTACATTTACACAATGGAATAGTACACAGCAGAAAGAAAGAAGGAACTCCTACCCTTTGCAACAACATGGATGGAACTGGAGAGTATAATGCTTAGTGAAATAAGCCAGTCAGTGAAAGATAAATTCTGTATGATCTCACCCATTACAGGACAATAATGAACAAAACAAAGAACAAGGAAAGAGAACCAGATACATGAATATAGTTAATAGACCTTCAGTGGGCAGGGGGAAGGGGGATGGGGGTGGGGGGGGAGGAAGAGGCAAATAAGGGGAACAGTTTAGTCAAGAAACTAGTATGGAAGAACCATGGACATGGACAACAAGTGGGATTGACTTTGTGGGGGAGTGGGTGGATGGGGAAGGGGACAGAGGAGAGTAAAAAGGGTATGGATGTAATACAACTACAAAATTAAATTTAAACAAGTAAGTAAATCAGAAACAGATGAATTTAAAACCTATTGAGACCCACACATTTGAAAAGCAACTTTAAAAACTATTGTTTTGTATCTTTTTAAAAAAATTTTATTGTTGTTGTATTACATCCATCCCCTTTTTGGTGTTTTGTATCTTTAAATATAAAAATAGCATCTATAGTTTGAATCAAAACAAACAAAAAAGATGAGCTTGTCCATCCCCTCTTCTTTTAAGTGAAATAAGGACGTAGTTTGAAAATACAAAAAATAAAGGAAACAAAAGAAATGCCAAATTAAAAAATCTTAAGGATTTGTGACTACTATGTTGTAGTAATGGGATGCATCTGGCATAATGTAAAAGGGCATTTTGTGCATCATGTAATGATTTTTTTGTCTTGACCTCTTACTTTGATTATAATATTGCTACTTGTTTATTTGTGTGATGTTACTTTTTATGCTTCTGTGTACCACTAACTTTTCTTTAGTCAGCAGGTAATCTAGGGAGGGAGTGAGGAAGGGGTAAAAAACAGAATTGCAATCACTGTGAGAGGTTTTTTAACATCAGTGAATTGAAAAAGAACTAAAAGGAAAATTAATGATTTAATACTTAAAAAAATACATTTAGTAAAATTCACTAATGAAGCCATCTAACATAGTTCCTGGCACATAATCTATGGAATCTAGAATTTATGTAATTATTAACTTTGTTGAATTAATACATTGTCTCCCTGAGAAGTTTTCTAATCAAGACCTAAGGATGGAGTAAAAAATTAAGCAGATATATTTATCAAAAATAATGCTCTAACATATGGGGAAATGTTATAAATTTATTAATATTTCTTCTTCCACAGAAAGAAAAATTTGTTACATAGTGGAACAAGTTTTTCAAATTCTTCATAATACTATAACTCTGATATCTGGTTCAGGGTGGGGCAAAAGTGGGTTTACAGTTGTGAGTATGCAAAACAGTTTGTTCTTGTATTATTAATTATTGAATTTTTCTCCAACTATATGAACAACTATAAACCTAATTTTTCCCCACCCTGTATAACAAATTTACATTGATGCCTGAATTAGTGTATTAAAGCAGATATAGAATGCCAGGCATTTTATGTGAGATGATTTTCAACTTTCCTTACACTATATGCCATGTTTTAATTATAGGCCTTTTCAATTGACATTACTACCATATTTCTCAAACTGTTCCTTTTCCCTTAAATATGTCATGTAATTTTCTCTAGAATGTAGACATGTCAAATTCCTAAATACCACATGTCAGTTAACATTTCCTCATGAATTCATACATAAGGAATCAGTAATTAATGTCCTGCAGTTCACACACACACAGAGCCCACATTCTTTTTTTTTTTTTTTTTTTTTTTTTTAATTTATAGGGGTGACATTGGTTAAAACATTTGACTGCAGATCCCACATTCTTTTTTTTTTTAATTTAATTTTATTGTCATTGTATTACATCCATCCCCTTTGCATCATTGTCTTGAAAGATAGTTTGAGACTAGTGTGATAAACTGATGACCAGTCCTATTTCACAGCTGACTCTGCCCTAAGCTAGTGCTTCTCAAATTTCATGTTCTGATTCAGGAAATCTGAAATAGGGTCCAAGATATTACATTTTTAATTACTCTAAAGTGATGCTGATATTGCTGGTCTATAGCCCACACTGGATTAGTAGAGCCCTAAAAGGCTTCCTCAACTGTTGTTGAACCTTTCACAAGGCTCCAAAATAGACTACTTTACCTACCCAGACCTAATCTTACTTGTTCCATTCCTCTTCTTGGTGTTTTTCTCCTTTGTGTACTCTACCCTAACACCTGCCTAGCCAAAATGGTTTTGAGCATTGGTTGCTTTTGAAAAATGCACAAAGCAAAATTAAAAGGAAGATGCAATTGGGAAGAATTGCTCTTTGCTCTGTCTTCACTTTTCATGTATCTGTGCTAAACCCTCTCTACAGGTCTTCTATGGCAATGTGGATTCCTCTGGAATAAAACACAATATTTTTAACCCACCAATTATTGCTCGGTACATACGTTTGCACCCAACACACTACAGCATCCGCAGTACTCTTCGGATGGAGTTGATGGGCTGTAATTTAAATAGTAAGTGTCAAGTTATCTCGTATCCTTCCATCTCCCAACTATGAATAGGATAATTAATTAATGATTCTAGCCTTCCAGAGACTGCAGTTTTTCTCAGCCCATAAAACTATTCATGCTAAAACCAGCACAGTCCTGGGCAAGCCCAAGACTTGCTCCCCATGGGCAGCAACCTCCTACACTACTTACTATTAATAAGGCAAATAAAAAAACAAAGCTGAGCAGAGCCAACCAAAAAACAGGGGTCATGTTAACAATGACAGAATCAGCACAAAAGTTAATACCTGGGAAATTTTATCATGATGACAGTAGCCATATAGTACTAGTGGAACCAAGGCTGCATTTTGTCCTTGTGATTACATTGTGCTTTCACTTCTTTGAGGCTGCAGCATTCCACTAGGAATGGAGAGTAAAGCAATATCAGATGCACAGATTACTGCCTCATCCTACTTAAACAATATGTTTGCCACCTGGTCTCCTTCACAAGCCCGACTTCATCTCCAAGGGAGGACTAATGCCTGGAGACCCCAGGTAAGAGGCAACAAATTTTCCATTTAACTGATGCAGAATGGGAAATAATGGTTGGGAAACGATAAGGAAAGCCCTTGACTGTTTCTTCAGAGGTATTTCTGTCACCTGGTTGTTCCCAAAAAGTGTCAAGGAAAGTTGACTGTGGACAGAAAAACCCACAGATATTTAGGGGTGCCATGTGATTTCACACAGCATTCATTGGGGGAAATGATCCCTAATTGAACTGTCTGGAAATTGAATCTCTATACACAGTACTAGGCTAATATCTCTCAAAGAACTTTAGTAGCTTAAGTCTAGTTTTACAGAGAGAACTATCAATAATTAGCTCTCTTGACAGGTTTCTCAGTGCCTCAGAGAAAAGGGTCATGGTCATGTATATCTCATTGGGCGCAGTTCTTTTCAAGAACCACTCAGTATGTGATTTTTCAATCACTGAATAGTTTTTTGGGATGAATGGAATTAATGGTCTGCTCCTGCAGGAACTTAGTTTAAACAAAACAGGTCATATAACACATTGTTAAACTTATAATACTTATCATGTATGGCTCATATATTCATTCAGCATTTACTAAGCACCTATTAAATAGATGATCTTGGGGATACGGAGGTGAACCATGAAAATTTTTAGCCCTCAAGTTACTTACAGTCTAAAAAGGGAGACTGACAAGCAAACAATTAAAATGCAGAGTGTTAAGTGCTGTGACATGGTAAATAAGAAGGGATTTGGGTATTTCTGGGCGCAAATAGTAACCAACAAACTTCCTCAGGTGAATAATCCAGAAGAGTGGCTGCAAGTGGACTTCCAGAAGACAATGAAAGTTACAGGAATAACAACCCAGGGGGCAAAATCTCTCCTTACCAGCATGTATGTGAAGGAGTTCCTCATCTCCAGTAGTCAAGATGGCCACAACTGGAGTCCATTTCTTCAGAATGGCAAAGTAAAGGTATGTTGCTATGATAGGAAAAACACAAATCTGTCCTAGAGCTTTATATTTAGAGATATAATAAGGCTGATATATGATCAAACTTTCAGGATAAACTTTACTGAGTATAATAATACACTGACACCATTTAAAGCATTTTGGGAGGACACAGTGACTCCAAACAAGGATGTATGTATAATCCCCACCAACAATGGCAAGAAGATGGAGGACAAGGGAAAGAAAAGAAGACGGAGAACTTTTATTTTAAAATAATAATCTTAAATTAGAGCAAAGAGAGGTAAAAATGAGACAATATAAACTAGAGAAACTTTCCTAAGGGAAATGCTGATATTAGTGTTGTTACTGGGAGACAAAGCTTTGAGAAAAATGTAAGGAAAACTGAATGTGGAGCTTCTGAATTGAGTAAGTAATGAACTTAGAAGGAGCTAAAGTAAATAACAATAGAAAAAAGGGAAAGGAATTAGTCAAAAACATGACCAAGAATGACCCATGGACATGGACAACAGTGTGGGGATTGATCATTGGACCAGGGAACAGAGGAAGGCAAAGGGGGGAAAGTTGGGACAACTGTAATAGAATAATGACATTTTTTTTAAAGAAAATAATAAAGTAGTTGCAAATAAGTAACACATCCTGATATCTGGAAGAACTATTTTCAAGTCTACTCTAGAAGAAAGCACTGCTAGTTTAGGTCTCCAGGATTCCCACATACTAAAATGATAAGATCAAACCTAGATCAGCAATCATAAAACACAACAAAACTACTTGACTACAAGTGAGCAAAAACAATCAATACAGATTTAGAATCTGAACAACACCCAATTGACATTAGTTATGTATTATGGAATAATTATGCATAAATTTAGAGCAATGAACTATAGAAACATAAAAATAAATGATGAATTATCCAAAACCATAAGGCAGTTTTTGGGGAAAAACTACTTTTAGAAATAAAAAACATAATTATTATTATTTTTAAAGATTTTATTTCATTATTTTTAGAAAGAGGGGAAGGGAGAGAGACATCAATGTATGGTTGCTTTTCACCTGCCTCCAGCCACAGATATGACTGGAGACCTGGCTTGCAACCTGGTTATGTGCCCTGGCTGGGGAATTGAACCCTTTGGGTCTGCAGGCCGGCACCTTACCCACTGTGCTACCAGCCAGGTACATAATTATTTTTATTGTTGTTCTATACAGTTGTCCCAATTTTCCCCCATTGCTATCTTCTGCCCTGCCCACCCCTCACTTCCACAGTCAATCCCGACCCTGTTGTCCATGTCCATGGGTCATTTATACCAGAAAAAATATAACTGTTGAAGTTTAAAAATCAAGTTCCAAACTGGCTGGGCCAGCTAGCTGAGGTCAGATCTGGGCAGTGGTGGCTCTGCCCAGAGGGGCAGCTCTGACTGAAGATAGCTTCAGGCTCCCCGATGACTAGAAATTTGAGCAGTTAAGTCTGGACACTGAGCACAAACTCGGGGAGATTGAGGAATTGAACTCCTGCAGGGAAGAAACTGTGTGAGAGCCCTGTTGCTGAGGCTGAGAGAGAGTAAGTGCCTCCTGGGGCCAGAGGCAAAGGAGGAGAGACTCAAAGGGAGCTGGAGCAGGGGAGCAGGAAGGACACTGGCCCGGGCAGTGTAAGGGATGAAAATTGTGCCACTGCACCACCAGGTAGAGGGCAGCTTGGAGCCCCAGAGAGAAGGGAGGCCCAACTATGTACACCCACACTGTCCCACAGAATTCCATGGAAACTGCAGCTTGACACTGCGCACATGGGACCTTATGTGCTGGCGCAAACAGCGTCCCCACTGCAGATGGCAAAAACCTCCTCAAAGAGCTGTAGGAGGAGGGCTAGCCATTATCAGCACACAAACAGCTTGCTGTGGGCTCCCCTTTAGAGCCAGGCACCCCCGTTTACAGGTGGAAACCTCCTCAAGGAGCTGAGGGGGTGGGGTAGCCATCACCACCACAAATACCACTCTGCAGTTCGCCACACAGAACCAGCACACAAAGGGAGGGCCCCAAAATGCCAGAAGTGCTGAAAAACAGCTAGGCTACTGGAGGCTCAGACTACTGGGAGGTGGGAGGCATGGAACTCAGAACCAGCCCTGACTGTAACAGCAATAGGATCTGCCACTCCAAGGCCCTACAGCCTGACTGTAGACTGCAGAGACTTGATCAAGGAAAAGAGGCAGACTCAGAAAATGGATCTCTGCTAACCTCAAGCACCTGAGTTACATCGAGAGTTACATGAACTATTAATCTCTAACATATCCTTTTCAAAAGTTATTTGCAACTCTCAAAAGTAGTGCATTTTAAGTAAATAGTGTTTATATCCTAGTATATCCCAAATTCCATACTTTTACTCCTCCCTTCTCGAAATTCATTTAACTACACAAAATCCCCCTCCTACTCTTCTTTTAAAGTCTACTCACTCCCCTGCTACAACTTATTCCCAGTTATCAATCTAAGCATTTCTCCCCTCCCCAGCATCTTATAACATTTTTTGTGGGGGGCACTACTAGGGGCTACACATTCTTTTTTTCTGCTAAAAACACACAGGTCCTGGCTCCATGTTGACCAATCAGTGCTCATTGAGGGTGGACAGGGAGGTAGATGCATCAACTATATATGTAGGCTTAACATTGTTCACTCGCACGTGAGGCATTCTGATTTTTGCTTTTCCATTTCTATATGAGATAAAGTTGGCTTTCTCTCTCCCATCCCCATTATCTTTGCTACCCCTTTGCACCCTTCAAAATTATCTATACTTTAGTCAACTTAATCATTTCCCCCCTTGTATAACAGTCTTATCATATCTATATCCATATTAAGACTGGCTTAGTTGCAGCTGAGGGTGTGATTAAAAGTGGGGTTTACCTTGAAGGGTATGGGTATATAGCTAGATTCATAGTCAGTCGAAAGGAAGCTTAAAGGAGAAAGATACCTATGAAGGTGTGCTTATTTTGCCTGGACTGGTAGTTCTGTCTTAGGAGCAGCTCAAAAACAGTGTGTGAATGGGATAGAAGGAGTGTCTCTCAATCAATCAACTGAGTGAAAGGAGCAACACATACAAAAAATCCAAATTACAACCAGACAGCCCAAGTTAATGACATAAAGGCAATCCCAAGAGCAACAAGTTGAGGAAATCTAGGAGGCTGCAACCCTGAACTCCACAAATCTCCTAACACAGAAAGGTGCTCCATGAAGGCAAGGAATCCCAGCAGATTAATACAAGGCAAAAACAAGAAACAACAGACACACAAAATGGGGGGAAAAGAATCAGTCCATCACCAAAAGGAAAGGAGGAATCCACAGAAAGATCACTAAATGAAACAGAGGCAAACAAACTATCAGATACAGATTTCAAAAGAATGATGATAGAGAAGCTCAATGAGCTCAGCCAGTTCAAAGAAAACTACAGACAACTCCAGAGGAGCTACAAAGAACTCCAGAGAAGCAAAAAAGAACTTACTGAGAGCTACACCAGCATTAAAAAGGACATAGAAACTATTAGAGCTAGGAGGAAATGAAGAATATAATTTCTGAATTGAAGAATACAGTAGAAGGAATCAACAGTAGGTAGAGGAAGCAGAGAACCAGATCAGCAACCTGGGGGACAACATAGAAAAATATTCCAAGACAGTGCAACAGAATGAAAAAAGGCTGAACAAGAATGAAGAGGTTTTAAGAAAGCTGAAGGACAACAAGAAACACAACAATATTCACATCATAGGGATACCGGAAGGAGAAGAGAAATAAGGAAAGGAAAACCTGTTCAAAAAAGTAATAAGAGAAAATTTGCCTAACATGATGAGTGAAAACATTACTATAGTTCAGGAAGCACAGAGGGTACCAATGAAGATCAACCCAAACAGGCCAGTATTATTATAAACGCAAAACCAGGTCAAGGCCAAACAAAGAAAGAAAACTACAGGCCAATGTCTCTCATGAACTTAGATGCAAAAATTCTCAACAAAATCTTGACAAACCAAATCTAGCAATATATTGAAAAAATCAAGGGATGAAAGATGGCAACAGAGTAGAGAGCAGTGCTGATGGTATTCTCGAGTAATAGAGCAGCTGGAGGACAGGATAGGGAGCATGAGACATCTTCAGGTCCCTAAGAATTGGAGCGGTCAGCATCTGGGCACAGGGGAGCACAGCCCAGAGGCAGCAGAGACCTGCAGGAGAGCAGCCCACAGGCCCAGAATACAACCAGACAGCCCAAATAAAGGACATGCCAAGAAGAACAAGTGGAGAAAATCTGGGAGACTGCAACATTGAACTCCACAAATCTCCTAACACAAAAGGGTGCTCAACTAAGGCAAGGAAGCAAAGCAGGTTAATCCAAGGAAATAAATAAATAAATAAAAAGCAAGCAAGAACAGACACCCAAAATGGGGGGGGGGGGGAATCAGTTTATCACCCAAAACAAAGGAATAATCCCCAGAAAGATCACCCAAAGAAACAGAGGCACCTGAAATATCAGATAAGGAATTCAAAAGAATGATGATAGAGAAGCTCAATGAGCTCAGCCACATCAAAGAAAACTATAAATAACTCCAGGAGAACAACAAAGAACTCCAGGGAAATTACAAGGAACTTACTGAGAGCTACAACAGCATCAAAAAGGACATAGAAACTATCAATAAGTGCCAGGAGGAAATGAAGAATATAATTTCTGAATTGAAGAATACAGTAGAAGGAATCAGCAGTAGGCTAGAGGAAGCAGAGGACCAGATCAGCGAGTTGGAGGATAATGTAGACAAATACTCCAAGACAATACAAGAGAATAAAAAAAAGGCTGAACAAGATTGAAGAGGGGTTAAGAGAGCTGCAGGACAACATGAAACATAACAACATCTGTATCATAGGGACACCAGAAGGAGAAGAGAAACAAGGAATGGAAAACCTGTTGAAAAAGTCATGATAGAAAATTTCCCTAACATAAGGAGTGAAAACATTAATCAAGTTCAGGAAGCACAGAGGGTCCCCATGAAGATCAACCCAAACAGACCAACACCAAGGCACATTATTACTAAAGTGGCTAATTTCAAAGACAAAGAGAAAATCCTATAAGCATCAAGAGAGAAAAGACAAATGACATATAAAGGGGCTCCAATAAGGCTATCAAATGATTATTCAACAGAAACAATTCAAGCCACAAGGGAATGGCAATAAGTATTTCAAGTAATGGGAAACAAAAGCCTGCAACCAAGAATACTCTACCCAGCAAGGCTCTCATTAAAGATAGAAGGAGAAATAAGGAGCTTGCCAGACAAAAAAAAAAAAAAAAAAAAAAAAAAAAAAAAAAAAA
>PVIW01016242.1:0-17262 GCA_004026585.1 Noctilio leporinus | reverse complement strand
GGAAAAGGGGGGGGATTGACTTGGGGGGGAAGGGGGGGGGGGGGAGGGGGACAGAGGGGAGCAAAAAAGGGATGGATGTAATACAACAACAATAAAATTAAAAGAAAAAAAGATTATTAAATTTCTGGTCAATATAGAGGCAGAGATGAACATGCTTCACTTCCTTGCACAACCACAGAAAGAGTTACAACTAGATCTGAAAAAAAAATAGCATCCAGAACTGTCAGAAAATTGAGCAATATGGAAGTCTGACAATCAAGGATTTAAAGAAGCCACATTCATCCAGACAGATAGTAGGGGTGGAAACACAGAGACAGGCAAGAGGTGTGGTATGGCAAGGCAGCAACAGCAGGATGGGCAATCCAACATTCATACCTTGTGAATAAAAATTGGGAGATACCTTGGGAATCAGCTATCACAACTCCAGGCTAGACTCCACAGCCCAAGCTTACAATACCAGGAAGCTAAATTCCTATAACTTCAGGCTACAAAAACAAGTGGGGTTTGGGGTGGTGGAAGAAACTGAGCTTTTTCAGGATACTTTGATTAAACAGCCCACACAGACTTAAAACATATGTAGATCCACCTGCTCTGGGATTCAGCACCAGAACAACAGCTGGAAGAACACCAGTCTCACATCAAATGCCAGGAATACCTCCAGGGACAGGCAGTAACATTGTCCTCTCTCTAAGATCTCCAACCACACAGAACCACAAGGCAATGAAGCAGGTTGCTCAGTCCTGGTGATTACCTAAAGCTCTGCCACATAAATTTATAGGTGCCTTTTCTACAATAGACCACACTACTAAGAGAGGAGGTTAAAGCAGTTCTACCTAATACACAGAAATAAACAGGGAGGCTGCTGCATTGAGGCAACAAAAAAATAGGGTCCAAAAGAGAGAACAGGACAAAACCCTAGAAAAAGAACTAAATAAAATGGAAATAAGAAATCTATCAGTTGCAGAGTTCAGAACACTGGTGATCAGGATGCTCAAAGAACTAATGAAATATGGCAACAAAATAAAAAATACCCAGGAAGAAATGAAGATTACTCAGTGAAATAAATAAAAATCTGCAAGGAACCAGCAATGAAGGGGATGAAATGCATTTAAATCAATTATTTGGAACATAGGAAGAGAGAAGCACTCAAGTAGAACATCAAGAATAAAAAAAGAACTCAATAAAACAAGGACAGTATAAGGTGCTTCTGGAACATCTAAATCATAGGGATGCCTGAATAACAAGAGGAAGAGGAAAAAAAAAAAAAAAAAAACAATTTGAAAAAACAATGAAAGAAAACTTCCCTAATTTGGAGAAGTAAATAGACATGCAAACCCAGGAAGCACAGACTCCCAAACAAGTTGGACCTCAAGAGGGCCACACCAAGACACATCATAATTAAAATGGCAAAGTTGAAGATAAAGAGAGTCATAAAAGCAGGGGGTAAAAGGTAGCTAGTTCCCTATAAGGAACCCTCATAAGACTCTCAGCTGAATTCTCAAAAGAAACATTGCAGGCAAGAAGGGACTGGCAAGAATTATTAAAAGTGATGAAAAACAGGACTTAAACCAAGATTACTGTATCCAGCAAAGTTATCATTTAGAATGAAAGGGCAGATAAAGTGCTTCACAGGCAAGGTAAAGCTAAAGGAGTTAATCATTACCAAGCCATTATTACATGAAATGTTTAAAGGGACTTATTTCAGAAAAAGAATAAGATCAGACTATAAACATTAAAATGACTAAACTTACAACTCCCAACAACTAAATCTAAGAACTCAAACCAAGCAAGGAAGCAGAACACAAAGATAATTACATATATGGAGGGTAGTTTGTTATGAGTGGGAAAGGGAACAATGGGGGAAAGATTAAGGGATTAAGAAGTATAATTGATAGGTACGAAATCAACAGAGGGGTGTTAATAATAGCATAGGAAATGAAGAAGCCAACGAACTGTTATAAACAACCCATAGACATGATGTAAAAATAGGAGATTGCTGAAGGCAATAGGGGTACTTGGTGGAAGATGGCAAAGGGAGAAAAATGGGGATAGCTGTAATAGCATCATCTATAAAATATATTGAGTAAAATAAAGAGATAATTTGTGACAACAAAAACATCAGGAGTGAGATAAAAGACTGAACTTTCATAGATAAATTGAGAGAAGATGTAATTAGAAGAAAAATGACTACCATACATGTGAACTTTTCTTTTCCGTAAATCAAATGGTAACCACAAAATAAAATCTAGAACTGAAACACATAACATGAGAAACAAACTAAACATTTATAAATTAGCACTAAACTAAAATAATAGAGATACAGGAAAAAAGACAATGAAGGCAAAGTTTATATCAGAAAACTAAAGATAAAATAGCTATAGGAAAATTTTATGTATCAATAATCACCTTAAGTGTATATGGATTGAACTCACTAATAAAAAGGCTCAAAATAGTAGGTTGGAGCAAAAAATAAAGCCCAACCATATGCTCCCTTTAGGAGACACTTCTTAGCTGAAAAAACAAACAGAGTCAAAATGAAGGGGTGAAAAATGATACCCTAAGCAAATGACATCCAGGGAAAATCAGGTGTAGTTATACCTATATCTAACAAAATAGATTAATATATTTCAAGATAGAAAAAAAACAATAAAGGTAACAAGGGGCGAAGATGAGCAGTTTACAGTGGTAAAGAAGGTAATATGTTGAGATGACATAACACTTCTCAATATATGTGCACCCAATCTGGGAGCACCAAAATATATAATATACTAACAAAACTAAAGGGAGAAACTGACAATACACAAGTACAGTAGGGGACCTAAATAATCCATTGACACCTATGGATAGCTCATCCAAACAGAAAACCAATAAGGAAATATGGCTCTTAAATGACACATTAAACCAAAGTGGACACAATCAATATGTATATAGATTTTTATCCCAAGACACTATAATATATATTAATCTCTAGAGCACATGCAGTATTTTCAAGGATAGATCATGTGGTATCTTCAACAAATGTAAGAAAACTGAAATAAAACCAAGTATATTATCTAATCACAATGCTTTGAAATAGGACTATACCTGAAACTTGAAACACCAATTCAGAAGAACCCATACACCCCTATGTTCATAAAAGCACTATTCATAATAGCTAAGTGCTGGAAACAGCTTAAGTGACCATCAGAGGGTGAATGGATACAAAAAACAGTACACTTACACAATGGAATACTACACAGAAGAAAGAAAGAAAGAAGGAACTCCCACCTTTTGCAATAGCATGGTTGGAACTGGAGAGTATCATGCTCAGTGAAATAAGCCAGGTGGCAAAAGACAAACACCATATGACCTAGTACAGGAAACTAATGAACAAAACAAACGATGAGTAGAATGGAACCAGAGACATGGAAACAAGGAACAGACTGATGATGATCATAGGGGTGAGGGGAAGAAGAGAGGAATAAGGGGAAGGGATTAGTTAAGGAATTAGTATGAATGACCTACGGATATAAACAAAGAGGTGGAGATTGACTATGGGAGAGGGATTGGCTGAGTGAGGCAGTCAAGAGCAATACAGGAAAAATGAAACAACTGTAATACAATAAATTAATTAAAGTTCAATTGCAAAAATGTAGGATCATAGTTGGAAAAGCCACAAGTATGTGGACATTAAAAATACATGCTACCAAACAATGACTGGGTCAAAGAAGAAATAAAAGAAGAAACCAAAATGTGCATAGAAACAAATGAGAATGATAATATTAAAATTTTAGGGGTAGGGAAAAAGTAATAATAAGAATGAAGTTTATATTATTACAGGCTTACCTCAAGAAACAAGGGGAAAATCTCAGAAAAGTAAACTAACATTTCACACTAAGAAATACAAAAAGAAAAACAATGTCCAAAAGCCATGGAACAAAGAAAATAAATATTACAGCAGAATTGAACAAAATAGAGAACAAAATACAATAGAAAAATTATTGCAACAGAGTTGATTTTGGGTAAAGGTGAATAAAATTTACAAAACTCTGGCTCGATACAATAAAAATAAAAGAGAAAATACTTAATACCTATAATCTGGGAGCAAAATCAGAAATGAAAGAGGAGAAGTTACAATGGACACAGCAGAAATAAATACACAGGACTATGTAAGAATGCAATGAAAGGCTATAAACCACCAAATTTGATGACGTAAAATAAATGAATAATTTCTTAGAAATATTTTACCTTTCTAGAATGAATAATAATGAACTGGAAAATCTAAGAAGACCAATTAACAGTAAGGAAATTGAAACAACCATCAAAAACCTTCCAAAAAGTAAAAGTCCAAGACCAGTTGGCTTCACTAATGAATTCTGCCAAACTCTCAAAGATTTAATACACATTTTTCTTAAGCTCTTCCAAAAAATGGATGAAGGAAACACTTTATAACACTTATAAGGCAAAACATAACCCTGACACAAAAACCTGCCAACAACAAAACACAATATATATATATATATATATATATATATATATATATATATATACACACACACAACACAATATATATATATAATATATAATTAATGCATTTATTAATATATATTATGAGCAACTAAGTTTTGACAAAGAAGCCAAAAACACACAATAGAAAAAAATATTTCTTCAATAAATGGTGTTGAGAATATTGCAAAGTAACATCCAAAAGAATAAAACTAGACTGCTGTTTGACATCATACACAAAATTTAGGTCAAAATGGCTCAAAGGTCTAAATATAAAATGACACAATATAAAATATAGGTTGTAACCTTATGGACCTTAGTCTCAGAAAGGATTTTATAAATTTGACCCCAAAAGCAAGGGAAATTAAATAAAAATAAATGAGTGGGACTACATTGAGCTAAAAATCTACTGCACAGCAATAGAAACCATCAATAAAACAAGAAGGTAATCAATCAACTGAAAGAAAATATTTGTAAACAATCCTCTGATAAGAGGTTTATATTTTAAAATATGTTAAAAACTCATACAACTCAACAATAAAATTTCTAATCATTCCCACTTAAAATGTGGGCAAAGGACCTGAAGAAAAGGTACTTTTTCTCATGAAGACAAAAAAGGCTAACAGATATATAAAAAGATGCCAAAATTTACTAGCTATATGGGAAGCGAAACTCAAAACAACAGTGAGGTATTATCTCACACTTGTTAAAATGACCATTATCAAGGATACAAAAATGGAGAGAATGCAGGAAAAAATAACCTCTCATACAAAGTTTGTAGAAATGTAAGCTATTTTAAACACTATGAGAAACCATGTAAAGGTCCTGTTAAAAATTGATAATATGATCCAACAATCCCTCTTCTAGGTGTTTACTCAATAAATTTAAAATTGTTTATTTGGAGGAGAACCAAGATGGCAGAGGAGTAAGTGGAGCTATGCCAATCTCCTCCCAGGACCAATCTGGAATTACAAATTGATTGGAGAAAAATCATACATCATAACCAACAGAACAGCAGTTGGAGAGAAGCCTAATAACCAGGGACAGAAGAGGCTGCTTCCTCCCATTGAGACTGGTAAGAAGTGTGGAGACACAACTGGTCTGGCTAGGCTCTCATGGGTGGCAGCTGAAGAGATGGAGAAACTCCTCAGAAGCCAGAGGTTCCGCCTGAGAAGTGTGGGATCTAACTTCCCAGCTGGGCTTCCCAGCCTACACTACTCTAATAAGCTGAGAGTAAAATAGCATCCATCTGTGAAAAACAAAAAGCCATGCAGTCTTTCTCGCTTTAGAGAGACAGCTAGAGACACAGAGTTCTTAAAGGACCATACACAAAAATACTTTGGCACCCACTTACCCTGATTTTCAGCAGAGAGAGGGCAGAGTGGACTAGAGATGCTTAAGAAGAGTTAGGAGCAGCGACTTTGAGGATAGAAATGAAGGAGCTGATGATGAGGTCCTAGTGCTGACGCATCCTCCATACCACAGGCATAATCTTCTTCTCCAAGTGGCAACAGCCTGAGGGGAAGAAATAGCCCTGCCCACAGAAATCAATCTGCCCCTTCCCAATGCCTAAACCTGGTGGCTAATTACATTGATTGGATTAACAACTGGAAAGGTGGATAGATGAAGACAATGGATCTCTGATAGTCTCAAACTGGATTCCTAGGCCCAGACTAGGACACTATCTGACATCACCAGGGATAGAGCCAGGAAGCAAAGAAAGTGCACTTCTACAACTGTACACAAGACTTGGTGGAGGAGTAACTCTGAATCACCTAACCAGAAGGAAGTACTCACCAAAGAGCAACACAACATCAAAAACCTAAGTACAACCAGACAGCCCAAATTAACAGCACCCAAAGATTAGCAAGTTCTGGAGATCAAGGAGACTGCACTGCTGAATTCGACATGTGTTGTCCACAGAAGGTCACACCACAAATACCAGATGTCAAATCAGATCAATCTAAGAAGCCAAAATAAACAAGAAGAGTAACCTAAAGTGGGGAGACAAAAGAAACAACCACCCCGCCATCCAAAGGAAAGGGGGTATCCCCAGAAAGACTGCTAAATGAGATAGAGACAAGCAAACTATCAGACATGAAATTAAAAATAATGATTATAGAGAAGCTCAATGAGCTCAGCAAGCTCAAAGAAAACTACAAACAACTCCAGGGTAACTGAAACAGATTCCAGGGAAGCCAAAAGGAAATTACTGAGAACTAGACCAGAATTTAAAAAGATACAGAAACTCTCAATAAGAGCCAGAAAGAAATGAAGAATATAATTTCCAAATTGAAGAACGCAGTAGAAGGAATCAAAAGCAGGGTGGAGGAAGCAGAGGATTTAATCAGCCAGCTGAAGGACAATGTAGAAAAAATTTCCCAGACAGTGCAACAAAATGAAAAAAGATGAAAAAAGAATGAAGCGGTATTAAGAGAGCTGCAGTACTACATGAAACACAATAATATCTGTATCATAGGAATACCAGGAGAAGCAAAACAAGGGATGGAGAACCTGTTTGAAAAAGTAATGTCAGAAAACTTCCCTTACTTGAAGAGAGAAAAAGTCATGCAAGCTCAGGAAGCACAGAGGGTTCCAATGAAGATGAACCCAAACAGGCCCACCCCAAGACATATTATAATTAAAATTGTAAATTTCAAAGGCCAAGAGAGAATCCTGAAAGCAGCAATAAAAAAACAACTAACAACTTACAAGGACACTTCAATAAAATTATCAGCTGATTTCTCAACAGAAGCACTATAAGCCAAATGAGAATGGCAAACAATATTCCAGAAATGGAAAAACAAAGTCCTCCACCCAAAACTACTATACCCATCAAGATTCTCATTCAAAATGGAAAAAGAAATAAGGAGTTTCCAGACAGGAGAAGGCTAAAAGATTACATATCCACCAAACCAGCATTGCAAAAGATCCTAAAGGGCCTGCTTTAAAAAGATGAAGAAACAGAGAGATAGAAAGGAACACAGATACAAAGGGAAAAAATGCCAATGAATAAGTACATATCAATTATAACATTAAATGTAAATGGATTAAATGCCCTAATCAAAAGACATAGGATAGCTGAATGGATAAGAAAACATAACCCACCTATATGCTGTCTTCAAGAGACCCACCTCAGAACAAGAGATCAACACAGACTGAAAGTGAAGGAATGGAAAAATATATTTCAAGCAAATGGACATGAAAAAAAAAAAAGGCTGGGGTAGCAATAATTATATCAAACAGAATAGATTTTACAATTAAGACTATCAAAAGAGACAAAGAAGGATATTTCAGCAAAAAGAAACAATCCTCAAAAAGATATAACCCCAGTAAACATATACGCACCCAACATAGGAGCTCCCAAATATATAAGGAAAATCTTGGAATACTTCAAGAAGGATATGGACAGCAACACACTAATAGTAGGGGATTTTAACACCCCACTATCATGGACAGACCTTCCAAACATACAAACAAACAAACAAAAACCACAAAGAATATTGTGGCGTTGAACAGCACTGTAGAGGAAATGGACCTAACTGATATATATAGAACCTTTCACCCCAAAGAAGCAAAACACACATTCTTTTCAAAGGCACATGGAACATTCTCTAAGCTAGACCACATAGTAGGTCACAAGACAAACCTCCACAAATACAGGAAAATTGAAATCATACCAAGCATCTTCTCAGATCACAATAGATTGAAACTAGAAACCAACCTCAAGGGAAACATCCAAAAACACTCTAACTCATGGAGACTGAATTACATGCTATTAAGTAATGAATGGGTTAACAATGAGATCAAAGAAGAAATAAAAAAAAAGTTTCTGGAAACAAATGAAAATGAATACATAACAGCCCAAAACTTATGGGACACAGTGAAGGTAGCCCTGAGAAGGAAGTTCATAGTAATACAGGCCTACCTAAAAAGCTTAGAAGAAGCTTATACAAACAACCTAACCATAAAGCTGCAGAAACTGGAGGAACAAAAACAAACAAAACCCAAAGCAAACAGAAGGAAGGACATAATCAAGATCAGAGCATAAATGAATGACATAGAGCCTAAAAATGCAATTCAAAAAATCAATAAATCCAGGAGCTGGTTCTCTGAAAAGATTAACAAAATCAACAAGCCTTTTACCAAACACATCAAGATAAAAATAGAGACAATCCAAATCAACAAAATCAGAAATGGTAGAGGAGAAATCACAACTGTTACCACGGAAATACAAAGGATTGGAAGAAATTACTACAAACAACTATATGATAAGAAATTTGACAACTTAGGTGAAATAGAGAAACAAGACAAGGGTGTCTAATATCTCCATTTCTATTCAATATAGTTTTGGAATTTCTAGCCATAGTGATCAGATAAGCAAAAGGAATCAAAGGGATCCAAATTACAAAAGAGGAAGTAAAATTGTCATTAATTGCAAATGACATGATAGTGTACATAGAAAACCTGATAAGCTCCACCAAAAACTACTCAACCTAGTAAGCAAATTTAGCAAAACAGCTGAATATAAAGTCAATATCCCAAAGTAGAAGGTATTTTTGCATAGCAACAATTAAACATTAGAGATAGAAGCTAGAAAACAAATCCTGTTTAGGCATAAACTTATCAAAGGAGATAAAAGACCCACACTCGGAAAACTACAGAACACTGAAGAAAGAAATTAAGGAAGGTACAAATAAATGGAAAAACATATGCCATGTTAATGGATGGGAAGAATTAGTATTATTAAAATGTCCATTCTATGCCAAGCAATTTATAGGCTCAATGCATCCCAATTGAAGTACCGATGACACAGTTCACAGATCTGGAAAAAGTATTTCAAAAATTTATATGGAGAAAAAATGATCCAAAACAGCCACATTAATCTTGAGAAAGAAGAACAAAATAGGAGGAATCACAATATCAAATATAAAACTATACTACAAACCCACTGTAATCAAAACAGCTTGGTACTGGTATAAGAATAAACATATAGATCAATGGAACAGGATAGAGAGGCTAGAAATAAATGCAATTCTTTATGGTCAACTAATATTCAACAAAGGGGGAAGGAGCATAAAAATGGAGTGAAAATAACATCTTTAACAAGTCATGTTGAGAGAACTGGACAGTGACATACAAAAATAAATAAATAAATAAATAAATAAATAAATAAATAAAGCTAGACAACCCACTTACACCATACACCAGAATAAACTCAGGATGGGTAAAGGATTTAAACAAGCCATGCCAACATAGAAGTTCTAGAGGAAAACATAGGCAGAAAAATTGCAGGTATCCCATGCAGTGATATTTTCACTGATATTTCTCCCAGAGCAAGGTAAATAAAGGAACAAATAAACAAATGGGACTACCCCAAACTGAAAATTTTCTGCTTGGCTAAATGAAAAGACAACTAACCATATGGGAAAACATATTTGTCAATGATACCTTATATAAGGGTTTGCTCTCCAAACAATATAAAGAACTTGTGTGACTTAACACCAGGAAGGCAAATAGCTCAACTTAAAAATTGGCAAAGGACCTGAACAGATGCTACTCCATAGAGAACATACAAAGGGCCCATAAGCATATGAAAGAATGCTCAACATCACTAGCCATCAGAGAGATGAAAATTAAAACCACAATGAGATACCACCTAACATCTGTAAGAAGGGCAATCACCAACAAATCAAACAAGTGCTGGTGAGGATGTGGACAAAAGGGAATCTTCATGCATTGTTGGTGGGAATGCAGACTGGTGCAGCCACAATATGGAATTTCCTCAAAAAACTAAAAATAGAACTGCCTTTCTATACAGTGATTCCATTGCTAAGATTATACCTGAAGGATTCTGAAACACCAATTCAGAAGAATCTGTGCACACTTATATTCACAGCAGCATTATTTACAATAGCCAAGTGCTAGAAACAGCCTAAGTGCCAATCAGTGGCTGAATGGATCAAAAAACTTTGGTACATTTACACAATGGAATACTATGCAGCAGAAAGAAAGAAGGAACTCCTACCTTATGGGACAACATGGCTGGAACTGAAGAGTATTATGCTTAATGAAATAAGCCAGGTGGCAAAAGACAAGTACCATATTGTCTCACCTAATACAGGAGACTAATCAATAAACAAAAAGACAAGCAGAAATAAGCCAGAAACATCGTGGTGGTGGTGGGAGAGGATCGGAATGACTGTGACCAGATGGGAGGAGGGTGGAGGGAGGAAGAGTGGGGAAAAAGTGGTAGGGTTTAGAGGAGCTAAGGTGAAAGATTTATAGACATGAACAAGGAGGTATGGATTGACTGTGGAAGAGGGGAAGGGGAGATAGGGAGAGCAATGGGGGAAAATGAAAATTTTAATATAATTTACAATTATAATTGTAATACAACAATAAATCAATCAATAAAAATAATTTTCTAGTGATCTTAAGCTAGCAAACTCCATAACTTTCCATTTTTCACAGCTGGATGCTGTTTTATTCTCAGCTTGTTGCTGTAGACTCTCAGGTGGAACCCCCAGTTCCAGTCCCTGCAGCTGCCACCTGAGGGAGCCCGGGTTGCCCTCTGGTGTCTCCACACTTCCTACAAGTCATATTGTGATGAAGTGCCATGGTTATAAAGTTTTTCTCCAGCTGGTGTTCTGTTGGTTATTCCTGATAATTTCTCCCTAATTAAGCTGTAATTCCAGATTGCTTCCAGGAGGAGATTGATGTAGCTCTACTTACTCTTCTGCCACCTTGGTTCTCCAATATTGTACTCTTAAGACATAATCTTATTTTCCAATGTTTCCCCAATAAATTTAATACTAATTAATAAAAAGAAAAAAAAAGAACTAAAATGAAGAATTAACAGGAAATTAGACAAAGCTGAAGAGAGAATTGGTGAACTAGAAAAGAATTCAGAAGAAAATATTCAGAAGAAAACAGAGACACAATATAATTATATTAATAGAAAAGAGGGGTAGATGTAGAGGAAAGAGTAGGAAGATCTAATATATGTTAGAATTCTTAATATGAAAGAGAATACCATAGAGTTAATACTTGAAGAGATAAGATAAGATACAGAGGACATAGAGAACTGTCATTTAGAGCCCCTTTCAAGGATTGAGTTAATTGCCTTAATTTGTGGGAGATATGCAGAAAACTGTTCCTTCCAAGGGCACATTTTTCATGGGGTGGCACTACTCCACTAACTGATTACATATAAGGCATATAAGGGTCTAATTTTGGCTCACTGCAGGATGACTCTTAGGCCATATGTACTCCAGGGCTCCTTGTGGTGTTTCTGAGATATTGGTATGTCTGCATCACAGTTTAATGCAATTTTCCAGTTTGACAACCTCATTCAAAGTGCTCAAACTTTAGAAGTATTCATTTTAGAAAAGAAAAATTGTCATAAAATGAGAAGCAACAGTAGCAGGTTAGAAACCATGACAATTACTATCAGGATACAGGTCCAAGAAAAAAATTTCTTTTTTGAGGTGAAAAGTTTTCACCTCATGTATATATGTGTGTGTGTGTATATATATATATATATATATATATATATATATATATATATATATATACACAAGTGTGTGTGTGTGCGTGTGTGCATATATATAAAATCAGGGAATTCTGGCCAAGATAGAGGCATAGACAAGCTGCATCTCTCTCACAACTAGAATAAATTTACATGTACCTCAAAACTAAATAAAAACAATGCAGAAATTTCAGAAAATTGACTATATGAAAGTGCAACAAATTAAAAAGTAAATTTCAGCTAGACATGTAGAAGGGGTGGAGCCAGGGAGGAAAGCAGCAGCAGCAGCAGCACCAGAACTGAGGCTGCAGTGAAAAGCACAGTCACACATTTAAATTTGAAGAGTGATCCTGGAATCAGACCGTACATCCCACAGTTCCAGTCCCAGGGAGTAATAGGACCACATTGTTTCTGACTGTGAAAACCAGTGGGGGTTGAAGCAGAGGAAGAAACTTCCAGTATCAATTGGAAAGAGGCACTGATTCCTCTAAGACCTCTTCCCCACACATAGTGCCACAATGTAGTAAAATGGGTCATCTTGCACTGATGAATTCTTAAAGCTTCACTCCTTACAACATAACAGGTGTGACAAAACTACCTAAGACACAGAGGCAAACAAAGCTGTTAGGCTGAGGAGACAGAAAAATGGCCCCCAAAAGGGAGAAGATCAAGGTGTCCATGGGAGAACTGAGTGACGAAGAGATAGCCAACCTAACAGGTAAGGAGATAGCCAGCCTAACAGATGCAGAATTCAAAACACTGGTCATTAAGATGCTCACAGACTTGACAGATATGCTTAAATACAACAAATACAGAATGGAAGAAGTAAAGGCTAGGCTATGTGAAACAAAGAAAAACCCACACAAAACCAAGGGTGGATGGAAGGAAATCAAGGTTCAAATCAATGATTGGAACAAAAGGAAGAAGTAAACAATCAACCAGTACAGAATAAGGAAGCAAGAGTTGAAAAAACAATGAGAGGCTTAGGAACCTCTAGGACAACTTTAAATATGCCAATATCTGAAGCATAGGGGTGCCAGAAGGAGAAGAGTAAAAACAAAAAATTGAAAACTTATGTGAAAAAGTAATGAAGGAAAACTTCGTTAATTTGGCAAAGGATATACTCATACAAGTCCAGGAAGCACAGAGTCTCAAACAAGCTAGGCCCAAGGAGGACTACTCCAAGCCACATTATAATTAAAATGCTAAATATTAAATATAAAGAGTGAATCTTAAAAGCAGCAAGAAAAGAGAGTTACATACAAAGGGGTACCGATAAGACTATCAGCTAATTTTTTGAAAGAAACTTTTCATAGAATATATTCTATCTTATTCATTGTTACAAAATATGTGCTTATTTGTGGGTGTGTAATATATAGATTTGGTTAGAAATTTATGATTTAGGTAGCAACCAACTGGTCATGGGTGTGTTGAGAAATCAGTCAATTTTCAGCTTAGAAAAGATGCTGAAAATGAAGACCAATTTGGATGGAAGCTGCAAACTGCTAAAGTATATGATTCATGTACATAGGCAATATGTTCTATGTTTGCATGTAAATTAAGTTAGATTCCTTTAAAATAGATCATGGAAATATATATTTCCAGTTATGAAGGCCCCCAAATGGGGGGTGTTTAGTAAAAGGAATTAATGCTATAGTAAACTTTATTATTGAAATATGAGCATACCTAATCTTTACCTCAACAGACTCTTAAATAGTTTACGGGTTAGTTTAGGACCACATAGGAAGTCAACCACAAGTTCAAAAAATAGCTAGAATACAATTCTACAAAATTATTTAAATCCTAGGATTTTTAAAAGTTTTCTTTTTTCTTTATTTATTTTGAATTTTATTGTTGTTGTAGTACATCCATCTTCTTTTTGCTCCCATCTGTCCCCCTCCCCACCCACCCATTCCCCCCAAAGTCAATCCCACCTGTTGTCCATGTCCATGGTTCCTTTATACTAGGTTCTTGTCTAAGCTGCTCCCCTTCCTTGCTTCTGCCTCCCCCCTACCCCCAACCCCTTTCCCCGTGACCACAGAAGGCCTATTCACTGTATTCATATATTTGGTTGTTTTGCTTGTTGTTAGTTTTGTTCATTATTGTCCTGTAATGGGTGAGATCATATGATATTTGTCCTTCACTGACTGGCTTATTTCACTAAGCATCATACTCTCCAATTCCATCCATGTTGTTGCAAAGGGTACCAGTTCGTTCTTTCTTTCTGCTATATAGAATTCCATTGTGTAAATGTACCCAAGTTTCTTGATCCAATCATCCACTGATGGGCACTTAGGCTGTTTCCAGCACTTGGCTATTGTAAATAGTGCCGCTATGAACATAGGTGTACAAAGGTTCTTATGAATTGGTGTTTCAGGATTTTTTGGATATAGTCCAAGTAGTGAAATTGCTAGGTTAAAAGGCAGTTCCATTTTTAGTTTTTTAAGGAAACCCCATAATGTTTTCCACAGTGGCTGCACCAGCCTACGTTCCCACCAACAGTGTATGAGGGTTCCCTTTGCTCCACATCCTCACCAACACTTGATGTTTGTTGATTTGTTGATGATTGCCATTCTGACAGGTGTGAGGTGGTATCTTATTGTGGTTTTAATTTGCATCTCTCTGATGACTAGTGATGTTGAGCATTCTTTCATATGCTTCTGGGCCCTTTGTATATCTTCCTCAGTGAGTTGTCTGTTCAGGTCCTTTGCCCATTTATTAATTGGGCTGTCTGTCTCCCTGGTGTTGAGTCCCATTAGTTCTTTATATATTTTGGAGATCAGACCCTTGTCTGAGGTATCATTGGCAATTATGTTTTTCCATACAGTTGGTCCCCTTTGAATTTTGCTGATATCTTCTTTAGCTGAACAGAAACTTTTCAATTTGATATAGTCCCATTTGTTGATTTGTTCTTTGATTTCCTTTGCCCTTGGTGAAGTATCAGTAAACGTATTTCTGTGTAGGATATCCAAAAGTTTACTGCCTATATTTTTCTCCAGAACCTTTATGGTGGCACTGCTTATGTTTAAATCCTTTATCCATCTTGAGTTTATTCTGGTGTAAGGTGTAAGTTGGTGGTCTAGTTTTATCTTTTTGCATGTTGCTGTCCAGTTCTCCCAACACCATTTGTTGAAGAGACTGTTTTTACTCCATTTGATGTTACTTCCCCCTTTGTCAAGTATTAGTTGACTATAGAGTCCTGGGTTAATTTCTGGGCTCTCTATTCTGTTCCATTGACCTATACGTCTATTCTTATGCCAGTACCAGACTGTTTTGATGACAGTAGCCTTGTAGTATTATTTGAAGTCCAGTATTGTGATTCCTCCTACCTTGTTCTTCTTTCTCAAGATTGCTGTGGCTATTCATGGGCGTTTTTGGCTCCATATAAATTTTTGAAGTATTTTTTCTATTTCTGTGAAGTCTGACATTGGTATTTTCATTGGGATTGCATTGAATATGTAGATTGCTTTGGGTAGTATAAACATTTTAATGATGTTAATTCTTCCCATCCACGAACATGGTATATGCTTCCATTTATTTGTATCTTCCTTGATTTCTTTCCTCATTGTTCTGTCATGTTCTGAGTACAGGTCTTTGACCTCCTTAATTAAGTTTATTCCTAGGTATTTTATTTTTCTTGTTGCTATGGTAAATGGGATTTGTTTTTTTGCTTCTATTTCAGTTGTTTCATTATTGGTATACAAAAATGCTTTTGATTTCTGGGTATTGACTTTATACCCAGCTATTTTGCTAAATTTGCTTATTAGGTAGAGTAAGTTTTTGGTGGAGCCAGTCGGGTTTTGTATGTACGCTATCATATCATCTGCAAATAATGACAGTTTGACTTCCTCCTTTCCATTTTGGATATCTTTGATTCCTTTTTCTTCTCTGATGGCTATAGCTAGAACTTCCAAGACAATGTTGAATAGAAGTGGAGAAAGTGTCTGGTTCCTGATCTTAGAGGGAAAGCCTTCAGTTTTTGTCCATTAAGTATGATGTTGGCTTCAGGTTTCTCATAGATGGCCTTTATAATGTTGAGGTATGCTCCCTCTATTCCCATTTTGCTGAGGGTTTTTATCATAAATGGTTGCTGCACTTTATCACATGCTTTTTCAGCATCTTTTGATATGATCATATGGTTTTTATCTTTCAATTTGTTGATGTGGTGTATTACATTTATTGATTTATGACTGTTGTCCCATCCTTGCATCCCTGCAATGAAACCCACTTGATCATGGTGTATGATCTTTGTAATATACTGAATTCGATTGGCCAATATTTTGTTGAGAATTTTATCATCTATGTTCATCAGAGATATTGGCCTGTAGCTTTCTTTCTTAGTTGTATCTTGCTCTGGTTGTGGGATTAGAATAATATTGGCCTCAGAAAGAGTTTGGGAGTCTTCCCTCTTCCTGTATTTCTTGGTATAGTTTGAGGAGGTTAGGGGTTAGTTCTTTAAAAGTTTGGTAAAATTCCCCTGTGTAGCCATCTGGTCCAGGGCTTTTGTGCTTTGGGAGATTTTGGATTACTTCTTGAATTTCACTAGTTGTTATTGACCTATTGAGGCTTTCTGCTTCTTCTGGGTTCAGTTTTGGTAGATTATACATTTCCAGAAATGTGTCCATTTCATCCACGTTGTCATATTTTTTGTCATATAGTTGTTTATAGTAATTTCTTAGAATCTTTGTATTTCTGAGATATCAGTTGTGATTTCTCCTCTTTCAGTTCTAATTCTGTTTATTTGGGTCCTCTCTCTCTTTTTCTTGATGAGTCTGGATAAAAGCTTGTCAATTTTGTTAATTTTTTCAAAAAACCAGATCCTGGACCTCTTGATTCTTCGAATTGTAGTTTGAATCTCTGAATTATTTAGTTCTGCTCTGATCTTGATGATTTCCTTCCTTCTACTTGCTCTGGGCTTTGTTAGTTGTTGCTCCTCTAGTTCTTGCAGCTTTGTGGTTAGGTTGTTCTTATAAACTTCTTGTCACCTTTTTTGGAAGGCCTGTATTGCTATAAATTTTCCTCTCAGCACTGCCTTTGCTGTACCCCTTAGGTTTTGGGCTGTTGTGTGTTCATTGTCATTTGTTTCCAGGAACTTTTTGATTTCATCTTTGATCTCATTGTTAACCCCTTCATTGCTTAAAAGCATGTTATTCAGTCTCCATGAGTTAGAGAATTTTTGGGTTTTTCCCTTGAATTTGGTTTCTAGTTTCAAGCCATTGTGATCTGAGAAGATACTTTGTATGATT
>PVIW01016241.1:0-17277 GCA_004026585.1 Noctilio leporinus | reverse complement strand
GGGAGGGTCTAGTTAAGGAACTAGTATAAGTGACCCATGGACATGGACAACAGGGTGGGGGTTGACTGCGGGGGGCAGGCCTAGGCAGGGGAGACTAAAGGGATGTGGGGAGAGTGGGACTTCAATAGAACAATAAAAAAGAAATTTAAGAAAGGACTAGGTGAAGTCTGAAGATGAATTTTTTCCTTAACACTTTATTAAACTGGCAGGGATGTCTTAAAAGAACTTGGTGTTTTTGCTTGTGTTTGGTTTGGGGGTGGGTGGGATATAGGGAGCGAGGTGATATGTGGTGGGGGGAGGGGGGATGGGGAGAGGTGATGTGAGGGAGGCAGCCTGTGGTAATGATATTTCCAGAGGCACACATACAATATCACACTTTTGACATCTCTGGGTGCAGAGGCAGGATGTCACATTGATGACATCTCCAGGTATAACATCACATGATTGACATCACCAGGCATACATGTATGACATCACACTGATGACATCACTGGTTGAACATGTATGGCATCATATGGATGACATCACCAGGTGAACACATATGACACCACACAGATGACATCTCTTGGTGCACATGTATGACATCACATTAATGACATCTCCAGATTCCCAGGTATGATATCACACTGATGAAATGTCCAGGTACACAGGAATGACATCACATTGATGATATCACCAGGGTCACATGTATGACATCACACAGATGACATCTCTTGGTACACATGTATGACATCACATTGATGACATCTCCAGGTTTCCAGGTATGACATCACACTGATGAAAGGTCCAGGTGCACAGGAATGATATCACACTGATGATATCACCAGGAGCACATGTATGACATCATATGGATGACATCTCTCTCTTGTTACACACATATGACATCACATTGATGACAACTCCAGGTCCCCACGTATGACATCACACTGATGACATCTCCAGGTGCACAGGTATGACATCACACTGATGACATCTCTTTTGAGGTGATTCATGACACACTTATTCTGGACATAAAACCAGAGGAGCTCACAACAAAGGAATGATCCATTAACCTCACACATAGTATAAGGCCCCGCCACTTCAGTTTTTGAAAATTGTTAGACTGATTGATGACTGTCTAATCCTGAGTGTGTCAGGAAACAGCTTTTATCCTTTCTAATATCCACACTATTTAACGAAACCCACCATCTTTTGTACATTTCTGGATTATGGAGGTGACATTCCTCATAAACAGATTTTGTTGAATTCCATTCATTATTATACTTGGCAGATAGGCCCACTTTGAATGGGACTGCTTACAATATCAGGCTCTAAAATCTGTCTGAATTACCATTGAACAATCACTCCTCTTAGGGCCTTCTAGAAACTCTTTCACTGTAGGGGTTTTGGCAACATTTTCTCATACCTCTTGGAGCCCGTGGACCACCCATGATAACTATTACTTGTCAATGAGCTTACGCAAGGGACTGCTCTTTTCGACCCAATGATGTATGTCATTAGTGTGGCAGTTGGTGGGCACATACTGGACTTTACTGAAAATAGAGGCCCTCTTGGGTCCTGAACCTGTGACCCCTATGTCCAGCTTCCCATTTGTCTTTGATCATGGAGGCAGCATTCTGCAAGCTCAGCACAGCTAGTTAGGCCTCCTTGCTACAGAGTGGCACCAGAACTGGGTCCTGTGCATTCGCTATCTACCGGAGAAGGTAACTTCCCCTATGCCCAGTCTCTTGATAGATGCCACAGTGCAGACAAGGTCATCTTTCCCTCAGAAGCCCTGGCCACCTGAGAGCCTCTCAGGATCAGCAGAGTGAAGACTCATGGGGGTCCATTCACTGAAGCGATGATTTCTCACTATCACACTTAAAGGAACTTGCCTGAGAGCTGCTGGGTTTTATGCCTTAACCAGGATGCCCCTGGTAAAGGGCTGGACCAAGGATCAGCTCAATTGGCTGAACTTTAGTCATCTTAGCACTGGATCTGTTGGTCAACAATTGGCTTCATGTGTATATTTTTACTGCTCTCTGGGCCATTGCCAATAGTCTGGCAATCTGGACTGGCCGATACAAATGATCCTTTATTCAAATTTAGCTTATTTGGGGTAATTATCTTTTGGAATCTCTTATATCACAGATTTCAAAAATAGTATAAATAAAGGGTCACAGATTACTCTGTACATATTAAAGCCACAATACAAGGTGTCATCATGGTACTCCTTATACTCTTTGGAGTTCTACACATCATTGATAGTGACCAAGGCACTTATTTCACTTTTCAGAGTATGCAATGCTGGGCTCTGGAACACAATATCCAATGGAACATTCAGCTCTCTAACTGGTCTCATGTTGCTGGTAAAATAATGGCTTAGATAAACAGTCTAAACTAAATAAACTATGGTGTGTCTAATTTATCAGTCAAACTTCAGGGGTGAATTGTAATAGAGTCTTACTCTGTTTTTCAGATTTGTTGAGGTAATAATGGTCAGATAAAATTGTATATATTTAAGGTATATAACAATGTTTTGGTATATGTATGCACTGTGAAATAATCACAAACACCTAATTAACAAATACAGTTAATTTTTTCTGACTTTTTAAATGAATCATTACATGAGTAATAATCCTTTTTATACCCCTCTGGTATGTGTGTCATCATTAGGCTCGACATTCAAACTACTAAATTTTGGCTTGATAGTCAAACTAAATTTTGGATGGCAGGGTGCATATCCCACTTCTCTGAGGTGACAACAAGCTTACATACTTCATAATAATTTCTATATGTATGTGCTATAGCTCATATATCTCATATATAATGAAATAAATCAGATGAGTATGGTGCTTCAAGAAAAATAATCATATTTCAGGAAACAAATATGTCTTGAGAGGCAAGTATGTGTCAGACATTGTTCTTGGTCCTAAGCTTGCAGTAAAGAAAATAAAATTTATAGTTAACGCCATCAATCAATTTACATTTACATGGAGGAAGGGTGGTTAACAGCATTGTGGAGGGCACAGAACAGCTACTTTAGCTAGGGGCTGTAGGAAAATCTCTGAGGGGTTGATATTTGAATCAAGGCCTGAATAATAAAATAGAGTAAGCTATGTGAGAACTTTGAAGAAGAGCATTTTAGGTAGAAATAGTAGCAAGAGGCATACCATGAGTTAAGAACAAGCTCAATACATTGAAAACCGCAAAAGGCCAAGTTTGGAATTCAGGGAGGGAGGGGCAGAGTAAAGATAGATGGCTGAAACTTGGGAGACTCGTGGAAATGAGGTCTCATAGGGAATTGAAGGGTAACAACGTGGGTGTTTTCTTGTGTGCGAGGTGGAGAGCCACTGGATGGTTTGATACCGGGAGGTGATGCAGTCTGATTTATATTTTAGAAAGTTGATTGGATGTTGTAGACTATGTAGGACCAGAAAGGCGATAGGCTATTGCAGTAATACCCATGTAAGATGATGGTGGCTGGGACTAGGGGTGTATCAGGGGGAATGTAACTGAAGTGTCTAGCAGAGAAATTTGGAGCATCGGATTTGAAGTTCAATTTCAATTTATATCTTCACCACCCAAAAGTTATTTGACTTTGAATACGTTTCTTAACCTCTACAAGACTTAGTTTCCTCATCTGTTAAATGGGACTGATGATGGTATGTATCTATTTCTTAGAGTCATTCTGGAATTGAGTGATGTAATTTATATAAAAACACCTGATACTATATTAGATTCATAATAAGCATCTCATTAACTGGCTTCTGTTACTCCCTACTTTCTTCCCAACTTACCCAAGAACTAGTGTGTCTTGTTTGAGCTGCTGTTAACCAATAACTGAGCCCTTGTTTGGTTTTCTTGAAGACACAAGTATCTTGGGGCACCTTGTGTTAATGTCAGACATTCCACTACCTTTAAATACTTCATAAGTGTCTGCATGTGATTTATAATTAATTTATACAATGAAGTGGCAGAAGTGCAAGATCACTAACCTTCTTTCCTTCTACCAAATGCATCATTGCTTGAATACTTATCCTTTCCAACTCCCTTCCATCAAGTCCTAAATGAACAACAACCTATATTTCTTCTTTAAATGCAAACATAATCTGATGAGCTTAATCAGCTTGCTTTGACAGTTGCTTTTTTTTCATTAAGTGCAGCTTTGAATTTTTCTTCTCTCAGAAAAACCTGCTTGCAGTTTTGAAAGCAGGTTCTTATTTTGTCACTTCTTGATCAGAACTCTTCCAGAGTCCCTTGCACCATTGATACTTTCTCTCTCTCTCTCTCTCTCTCTCTCTCTCTCTCTCTCTCTCTCTGATCTCTGGTATTTGCCTACCTTTCCACATTATTATGAATTAAGATTAAAATTAATACTTGGTTTACTGCCTATTTCACATCCTTGATGAATGAGTGAGTAAATTAGGACTAGGTGTTCTTCCTCTTTGAAGAAGTTGCTTTCCCTCTCCCACCTAAGACTGGTAAGTGATGAAAGCTTAGTCACTCTTCAAGGCTGAGCATAACTGGTATTTCCCCTCTGAAGCCCCTCACTACCAATGCCTGCGGAGTTAGTTGTTCTTATTGTGTGAAAACTACTTATGTTAAAGCAATTACCATGTTGTAATGAAATTATTCACTTTCATATTTTCTCCCTTACAATACAATAGCAAAGAGAATATTTCATTCATCTTTTTAATCTCAAATCCCTAACACATCCAACACAATACTGCTCAGTGCACTAAATCAAATCATTCTATATACTGTATATGCTGAGCCATTTCCTTAACCTGATCTATAATGCTTGCTTTAGAAAATGTTAAACTGAAAATTATTTAAAATCTTATAGTTAATTCATATTATATGGAAAAAAGTTATTTAAAAAAACTAAACATCAAAAAACTTAAAACAGACAGACAGACACACACACACACACACACACACACACACATATATATATATATATATATATACACACATAATATATAATTTTGGCAACTATCTTTCTGCACATGGCTCTACATATATATATAAGCACTTATATGTGCATTTATATAAGTAGCTATGTGATGCAGTGATTTGAATGACAACTTATGAAACCATATATAAAAGTTTGTTTCTATTTATTGTTATATACTTGTATTTTTATTATTTCTATGGAGTAGGACCCCAGAGGTGGAATTGCTGAATTGAAGTTCATATGACTTCTTCATTTTAACAGGTGTTGCCTGATCGAATGCCAAATAATTTAGTACTTCACATTTCCCCTCAGTAAATGTATGAGATAACGTGTTAACTGCCATCATCCTCCAGTTATATCTAATGGTCTTAAAGTAATGTTACCTTATTATTTCAGTTGTAATATCTGAATGTTAGTGAAGTTGAGTAACTTGTTTACTGACAAGGTAGATTTCTAACTCTGTGGAAAAATCTTCTTACCCTTTTTAACCACTTCAGTAGGGGTGTTTGTCCTTTCTTATTAGTGTGTAGGGCTTTTAATATATTGAATATGAACCCTTTATCTGTAGTATGTGCTACAAATGTATTTTCTCTATAATTTGTCTTCTGGTTTTACTTACTTTTACTTTTGTCATACAATTATATTTTAAGTACTCAAATATTCCAATTCTTCCTCTACAGTGTCTAGGTTTTCAAAATTGAAAAAATAAAATTCTTTACTCCTCCTAGAATTTACAAAAGTTTTCCAAAAATATCTAATTTTATTAATTTTATTTTTACATTTTCATTTTTAAGCCATGCAGAATTTTATATATGTTGTGAGAGAGAAGTGTTTAAACTTTTTTATTCTTTCTAATAAATATAAATAATGTATGCTATATTACTAAGAAAATAAAAATAAAGTAAAAATACAAACCAAAAATTCAGTTTATTTCATATTAAAATCCAGCTCTGAATCTTGTCTAAAGAAAGTCAACTTAAGTTATGTGAACCTCTTTGTTCTTTCCTCACTTGTAAAAAGGAGATAAAAATGTTAACATCTCAGCAGTTTTATAAGAATCAAATTAAATCATGCATATCAAACACAGTGACTTGCATATAGTCAGAGGTCAACAAGTGATAGCTATGATGGCTATTATTTACTTCTCTCTGAAATGCTTTTGCTATAAACATAAGAGTGCTTCTAAGTCCAATTGTGTGTGACATGACACATTTTGGTCTTGTATTTTTAAAACTTTTTATCGAATATATTGGAATGACATTGGTTAATAAAGTTATATAGGTTTTAGGTGTATAATTCTATAATATATCATTTCTATATTGAATTGTGTACTTACCACCCCAAGTCAAGTGTCCTTCATCTATGCACCCCTATGTTCATTGCAGCATTATTTACAATAATCAAGATTCAGAAAGAGCCCAACTGCCCATCAGGGGATGAACCGAAGAAAAAGCTGTTGGCACGTTTACACAGAGGAATACTACCCAGCAACTGAAAGAAGGTAATCTTACTTTTTGTGACAGCATGGATGGCTAAGTGAAATAAGCCAGTCGGAGAAAAACAAACACCGTATGATCTCAGTTATATGTGGAATCTAATGAACAAAATGAACCAACAAACAAAATAAAAATAGACTCACTCACAGAGAACAGATTGACAGCTGTCAGAGGGGAAGGGGTTTGGGGGCTGGGTGAATAAGTGAAGGGATTAAACAAAGAAAAAAACCTCAAAGACACATGTAACTGAATGGTGATTACTAGAGGGAAAAGTGTGTGGAGGGAGGTAAAAGAGGGTAAAAGGGGGAATAAATGGTTTTGTCTTTTTAACAGTGCCTTTTTTCCTACAATGCTCCTAAAGTTAAAAAGCATTCCATTATAAGAAATTGGCCTTCAAGATACTATCAACCAGATATAATGATACTGAGTTGAGCATTGGAGGGCAGACTGAAGTGGCCTAGATCCATATCACACAGGAATGTATCTTTTTGCAGATCAAGGCGATTTCCTCAAACTTTCTGCTTTTAGAAAATAAGACAAAGATGTCAAATAATGTGATGACTTAGAGACAAGCATGCATGAGGCTCTGAATCTCAAGACAGTATTTGAGAGCAACATTTGGCTCTATACAGCCTAATATAATTAACCCAAAGGGCCCCAAATTGAATTCCTTTCATGCCCCAAATACCTTCACTGACAGAACTAGAATTTGTAGTCAATGCTAAGTGCCCTTAGAGATCATTTCTCATTTCATACCAAGGAGAAATAACTTCCCTAAGTAGTTATTATTTTATGTGACCAACACTTACCATTGCTCTTATTCTGTGTCAGTAACTTTTCCTAAGGGATTTCCATATATCAATTTGTTTAATCTACACTATAGCTTGGGACATGGGTATTATTTTTAACATAATTTTATAGAGGAGGAAATTGAGTTGCCAGAAATTAAATAACTTTTCCATAGTTCTACAGCTAATAAATGGCAGATCAGGATTTTGAACCTAGTCAGTAGGCCTCCAGAGTCCATGCTCATAATTACTACATTTTGGTAGTTATTATATAATACTTCCTTGGAAACTAAGCACACACCATGATTACTGCTGCTGACTAAATAGATAGTGACAGTATTTTAACTATTATTTTTTACTCGTTAACTTAGACCAGGTGTTTTATTAGTTTTAAAATTATTTGGATATCTAAAATGTGCCACTGAAAATGGGTAAACTGAATATCTGGAATAAGAAATGCATCAGATTAGGATATGCTGAGAAGTTTGAGTGGGATCTTGATCTTTCCAATTACAATAGTAAATTATCATCTGCGGCTAGAGAAGATAAATCTACCTGATATATCTGAGATCAGATAGAGACTGTTATGTTTATTTTATATTAAATTTAAAATTTCAAATCAGTGGTGAAACAATGATCTGTTCAATAAATTGTGTAAGAACAATTGGTTTTCCATGATGGTAAATGTAGGCTAGTAATCTCACAACATTTAAAAATATATTCCAACAAGAACCTAGTATAAAGGAACCATGGACATGGACAACAGGTGGGATTGACTTTGGGGGGAATGGGTGGGTGGGGAGGGGGACAGAGGGGAGCAAAAAGGGGATGGATGTAATACAACAACAATAAAATTAAAAAAAAAAAGAAAAAAATATTCCAGATGGATTAACTATCCAAACATTAAAATTAAAAACTATGAAAGAACTGGAAGAAAATTTAGGATATAGTAGTTATAACTTTTGACATTTCTGAGAATGATAAAAATCTGTGGAGATGTAAAGAGAAGAGCTGGTAGGTTTGTCTTCATTAAACAAATACATAATAATCTGTAGAGCACAAAATACCATAAATAAAGTTTGAGAAATAAAATTACATAATAAATTTAGGAAAAGGGGGACTTATAACAATCTTTAATAGAATATATATATATAATTTGCTTGGGCAGCCATAACACAATACTACAGACTAAGTGGCTTAAACAAGAGAATTTATTTTCTCATAATTCTGGAGGCTGAAATTCTGAGATCAGAGTGCCAGCATAAGTAGTTCGTGGCGAGAGCCCTTTTTCTAACTTACAGCTCATTGCCTTCTTGCTGTGTCCCTCACATGGCAGGGAGAGTGTGAGCTCTCTGGTGTTCCTTCTTATAACACAAAACCAAATGGAACAGGGACCCACCCTAATGAACACATTTAACCTTGATTATTTACTTAGAGGCCCTATCTCCAAATACAGCCACACTTGGAATTAGGGATATAACATATGAATTTGGGATAGATGTAAACATTTAGTCAATAACAAAACATATATATTTCTACAAATCAAGATGAAGCCAGAAACAAGGTAACAAATAATTAGGCAGTGATAATTTATGGAAAAAAAAAACATACAAATGACTAGTAAACACATAAAAATGTTACTTAATGTCATTTCTGTTCAAGAGAATGAAAATTTGTTTTCATTCATATTGAGAAATATGTGATACTTACATATACATACAAACATGATATTACTGGTAATAAGCTATTTCCCTGGCTTGCCTGGTGCCTGATGCTTTGTTCAAGGTCATGTAGATTACAATTGGTAAAGCTAAGCCAGAACTTGAATCTAGATCACTCATTTTTGTGGCATTTCATTAATGACACCAAGAACAAACATTCTTACTAATGGGCACTCTTCTAAGCACTTGATGTGAATTACTCCATTTAGTTCTATAATAGACTAATAAGGTAAGTACTATAGGATTATTATTTCCATTTGCAGATGATGAAATAGAAGCAAAGAGAGCAGACATAACTAACAATCAGCAGAGTCAGAATTTAAACCCTGAAAGACTGACACAAGCTCACATTATAACACTAAAAAAACCCCTGATCCTTGGGCAGTTTTAGAGTTTGAGATAGAAATTTGCTTTTGACATTTAAAAGTATTTCTTTCAGACATATCCAGTCAGACATGTTAGTCTACATCTTCACTCATTAAGGTGTATTGTTATTGGAGGGAAAACACTAGTTTTGTATATGTGTTAAATATAGCTATTTTATTTCAGTTAATAATTTTTTAAAGAATATTTTCTTGATTATGCTGCTACAGTTGTCCCAATTTCTTTTCCCTTTGCACTCCTCTGCCCAGGGACCCCCTTCCCTCCCACAATCCTACCCTCCTTAGTTCATGTCCATAGGTCATGCATATAAATTCCCTGATTTCACCCTTTCCTATATTATTCAATACCCACCCATTATGTTTCCCAATTCCTGCACCATTCCCCATTTCTCTCCCTCCCCTTCCCAAGCCGCTAACCTTCCAAATGATCCCCATACCTATGATTCTGATATTATTCTGGTTGTTTGTTTAGTTTGTTTTTATTTTTTTAGGTTCTGTTGTGGAGAGTTGTTAGTTTGTTGTCACTTTAACATTTATAGTTTTTATGTTCTTTTTCTTAAGTAAATTCCTTTAACATTTCCTATAATAATGGCTTGGTGATGATGAACTCCTTTAGCTTTACCTTGCCTGGGAAGCACTTTATCTGCTTTTTCATTCTAAATGATAGCTTTGCTGGGTAGAGTCATCTTGGTTGTAGGTCCTTGTTTTTCATCACTTTGAATACTTCTTGCCAGTCCCTTCTTGCCTGCAAAGTTTCTTTTGAGAAGTCAGTTGACAGTCTTATAGGAACTCCTTTGTAGGTGACTGCAGTGCAGAAGCTCAGCTCCAGGTAGATTTACTTTGTATTCAGTGAGATCAAAAAACAACAGTGGAGCATTGGAGAGGGAATTCTTACTAGTTTAATCTTGCTCCTGCAGATGAGGACAGGAACAACAGGATCTGCCTTTTCAATTCTTGTGGCAGAAAGTGAGAACAGGGGAGTCATAGGAGCCAATATCATCACCTTTAGCCTTCTCCTGTGTCAGTGAGCAAGGACAAGGGGAACTGATATCATCTACACTGCTTGAACAGCAGGGGCCGGTATACTGTATATGTACATATACATGCAGGTAACAAAGGCTGCACCTGTCCAGTCTGAGCTGTGTAATAGCATAACACTTACATACTAAGAAATTCTCTTAGATAAAGGTGACCAAGGCAAATGAAAATACATGCATGTGGAGGTGAGGATCCTGGCTACAAGCCACCCTGACACGACAGTAACTCTCTTCTCTTGCTGCTTTTAAGATTCTCTGTTTATCATTGATCTTTGGCATTTTAATTATGTGTTCTGGTGTGTTCTTCTTTGGGTCTAGCTTGTTTGGGACTCTCTGTGCTTCCTGAACTTGTATGTCTATTTCCTTCACCAAATTTGGGAGGTTGTACTTTATTATTTTTTTCACATAAGTTTTCAATTTCATGCTCTTCTTCTTCTCCTTCTAGTACCCCTATGACTTGGATGTTGGCATGTTTAAAGTTGTCCCAGGTGTTCCTCAGCCTGTCCTCATTTTTTTTTTCAATCCTTGCTTCCTCATTCTGTTCTGGTAGACTGTTTATTTCTTCCTAATGTTCCAAGTCATTAATTTGAACCCCAGCTTCCTTCCCTTTACCATTGGTTTCATATGGATTTTCCTTTGTTTCATTTAGCATAGGCTTCACTTCTCTTCTGTGTTTGCTGTACTCAAGCTTATCTGTGAAGTCTGTGAACATCTTTATCACCAGCATTTTGAACTCTGTGTCCGTCTGTTAGGTTGGCAATCTCCCTATCCATTAGGTGGGCTAACTCCTTGTCTGTTAGGTGAGCTATCTCCCTGTGCTTAGTTCTCCCACTGGAATCTTGATCCATTCCCTGTTTTGGGTCATATTTCTCTGTCTCCTCAACTTGACAGGCTCCTGTGTTTGTCTCTGTGTCTTAGGTAGAGCTGTCTCACTTATAATGTTGTAAGGGGCAGGGCCTTAGGTATTCGTCATTGTGAGGTGACCCATTTCACCACGTTGTGGTGCTGTATGTGGGGGAGGGGTCTGAGAGGAAACAATACCTCTTGCTCAGCACTCTCCCCTTTTCTAGGCACTTCTCATGCTTCCCAGATGGGACTGGCACCTCTTTAGCTGTTCCCTGTCTGTGTTTCCCAGACTGGGTGGGTCTGTGGATGTTCTAGGATCATGGGTGCCCTCTAAACAAATGGACCCTGCTGAGAGACCGGTAGTTTCTTCCTCTGCCTCAGCCTTTACTGATTTTCACAGAAGCAATGAGGCTTGATTCCCTGCCCCCCACCACCCCAGGCCTGGAACCAGGAGCCACGCTGTCCGGTCTGATACCAGGAGTGCTCCCCAGGTGTCCCTACTTTTAAAAATGTATGACAATACTTTCCACTGGCCAGCCACAGCTGCTGAACCACCACCTTCGTTGCACTGCCAAACCGAGTCCTTTCTGTCCTGGCTTCCCCACTTCTACCTGTCCAGATGAATATTTCTTCTTTATAGCTTTATTTATTGGACTTACATGCAGCTTAATTTTCTGGAATTTCTGGTTGTCTCCAGTTCTGAGGTAGTTGTATTGCTTCTTAGTTGTGAAGGGAGATACACTGCATCTCCCTTCACCTCCATCTTGTTCAGGCGAAAACAATAGTTTCATTGATGGGTTTAAAATAAGCAATCTAGCCCTGGCTGGTAGCACAGTGGTTAAGGCGCCGACCTGCGAACCCAGGGGTCGCAGGTTCGGTTCCCCAGTCAGGGCACATAACCAGGTTGCAAACCAGGTCTCCGGTCAGGTCTGTGGCTGGAGGCAGGTGAAACGCAACCATACATTGAAGCCTCTCTCCCTCTCTGCCTCTCTCCCTTCCTCTCTCTCTGGAAATAATAAAATCTTAAAAAAATAAAATAAATAAGCAATCTAGCCCTGGCTGATGGCACAGTGAATAAGGCACGAGCCTGTGAACCCAAAGGTCACTGGTTCAATCCCCAGCCAGGGCACATAACTAGGTTGCAAGCCAGGTCTCCAGCCAGGTCTGTGGCTGGAGGCAGGTGAAAGGCAACCATACAGTGATGTCTCTCTCCCTCTCTGCCTCTCTCCTTTCCCCTCTCTGAAAATAATAAAATCTTTAAAAATAAAATAAGTAATCTCACTTTAGGGAAAGGTAAAAAGCTGTTAATAAGGATAAACTGATTTTCTTTTCCAATGACTATAGCAAGAGAAAAGTTTAATTTTATTATTTTAATTTAGACTCTAACCCACTCTCAGTGGCTTCTCTGCAATATTATGCATTAACTCGATAGTAGTAATTAGTGTGCCAGCTATTGGCCAACATTCATAGATCATTTAATATCAAGAGCAACAAATAGTTCTCACTTACAGATGACATATACATGGCGAAACAACACAAAACAAAACCCTGCAGTCTTTGTGCTCTCTAATCATTCGTAAATGAAGTTAATTTGAGACCTTTTGGAATGAAAGGCAAGGTTTTTGCCAAATAGCAATCATAACAAGCATTACCCTTTTGCTGCTGACAGGAAAGTTCAAAAATTCCATCATGTTCCAGTTTCTCAGCAGTTGATAAAGGTTAATAAAACAGGATTTTAGGAAGGCAGTGTTTCTACATTTTTTTTTTGTTCCTAAAAGACAATTCTCATTAGTTCCACTTGTCTCAGCCCTCAGAAGTTTTTCATATTCCAAGTGGAGCTTGTCCATTTTCTCTGCTGTGCCTGGATCAATAAACCATGGATAGAGCTCTCAGTTCTGATAGCTGTGGAGAAAGAGGCTGCCCTTTAAAAAATCTCAACTGGTAACAGTAAATAGGATGAGGAGAAAAGAGTTGAACTGAAGTCTCCTGGGAGGAGAACATCTGCTTTATAGAATCATAAACATTATATTAGAATGGACTATGTATTACTTACTGGAACTCCCGAGGTAGCTGGGTGGTGAAATGTAATAGGCTTTCACAAATGTCAAGAAATTATTTCTAGGATGAGGCCGCACCATAGTGTTTCATGCTCTTTACTCCTTAGCAATCTGATATTTAAATGTGATAACATTGTTATTTCAGGAAGTATTTTACTTTCAAATTATTTTGAGACTATGCTACATGACAAAATGTTTTTGCTTTAAGAATATAAGTATACTCGGCTTACAAACAATGACAATCAGTTTGAGGTCACAATTTTATTGCATAGTAATTATAATTTCTTCTGACTTAATTTCCTGACCCTTAGTTTTTCCATCTTCAAAAGGTAAAATTGGTGATTATTACTCAGGGTTTATGAGCATTAAAAGAAGCATTGTAGCCCTGACTCATGGCTCAGTGGATAAGGTACCGGCCTGCAAACCCAAGGGTCACAGGTTCAATTTCCCAGCCAGGGCACATAATGAGGTTGCAAGCCAGGTCTCCAGCCAGGTTTGTAACTGGAGGCAGGTGAAAAAGGCAACCATACATTGATATCTCTCTCTCCCTCTTTGCTTCTCTCCCTTTCCCTCTCTCTGAAAGTAATAAATAAAATCTTTTTAAAAAGCATTGTATGTAAAATGCTTTGCAATTACATGGCATGTAATAAATAATAAGCATAAATTCTTTTTAAAAAATGTTTTATTTACTTATTTTTAGAGGGAGGGGAGGGGAGGGGAGGGAGAAAAAGAAGAAGAGAAAAATTAATGTGTGAGTTGGTTGTGGTTGCCTTTTGGATGCCCCCAATTGGGGACCTGGCTTGCAACCCAGGCATGTGCCCTGATTGGGAATTGAACAGGTGACATTTTGGCTCACAGGCCAGCACTCAATTCACTCAATTCACTGAGCCACACCAGCCAGGGCATAAATGTTTTATTGTATTTATTATTATTTACACTATTACAATAAGCTTTTAGGTAAGGCTTATACAACAAAAAATACATATAAATTTCAGCAGCTCATTTAGAAAATATTTCTTATTGTATCTTTGTAGACAGCATGAAGAAATATAAGCATGGTTGGGTTTCACCCTGGTTTAAGATACCAAATCGGATTGCAGTTTTGTTGGAGAGAGGGTTCTAATGGTATGTTAGAAAAGGCTATCCCCAGTCCTGTCCTGATTGGTATCATTATCAGTGATTTAGATAGAGAAGTTGACTATTTGCTCAGCAAATTAATAGATAATACAAAGTTGCCAGGGGCAACAAGTAGTTTAGATGAGTGGATCAGAATCTAAAAATATATTGAAGGCATGAGATAGTAGATGAAATATATCAAAATGAAGTTTAATAAAAATTGATAGAAATCTACACCCTTGGGATCAAAGTCCAATGAACACATCCATGTTTGGAGGCATAATTGTATAGTAGCACTTGCAGAGGACATCTGGTTTTGATGTCAATGGTAAACTCAGTATGAGTCACAGTATAATTCATGTCATTTTCTCAAAGAGCAAATGCTATCTCAGGCTGTATAAAGAAGAATAGTTTGTCTAAAATGAAAGAGAGTAACTTTACTCTGTTCCACAGTAGTTAGCAATCTACTATTTTGGGGGTGTGCACAAATGTTTAAGAGGAATAATGAAAATTAAGACTAGTCAGAGCAGAATCATTTTAGAAATGATCGAAGGAATTGGTGCTATCAATTTGGAGGGGAAGACTGAAAGAGATGTGACACCTATCTTCTGAAGCTTCGTTAAGTACAGAATTACTAGATGTTTACAACTAAGAATACAATAAACAAGCAAAATAGAACCAGATACATGAATACAGTGAACAGACCTTCAGTGGGCAAAGGGGAGAGGGAGGGGGGAGGAAGAGGCAAAGAAGGGGAGCAGTTTAGTCAAGGAACTTGCATGGAAGAACCATGGACATGGGCAACAAGTGAGACTGACTTTGCGGGGGAGTGGGTGGGTGGGGAAGGAGACAGAGGGGAGTAAAAAGGGGATGGATGTAATACAACAACAATAAAATTAAATAAAAAATAAAGAATACAGTTCAGCCTTTCTGTTACTTCCACCTAGGAGAAACACATAGAAAAGAAAACAAAGTTATAAAAAATCATAAATGTCAACATCTGTTCAAGATGAAGATGTAGGTTGACATGCTTCACCTCCTCATGCAAACATAGAATTACAACCAAATCTAAAAAAAAAAACCCAACATAATAACCAGAACTGTCAGAAAATCAAAGTTTATGCAAGTCTGACAATCAAGGATTTACAGAAGCCATATTCATTCAAATGGTAGGAGGGGCAGAGTTGCAAGAGGTGGAGTGGAGAGGTAGTGTGGCTTGGAAAGGCCATGGCAATGGCAGAATGGATGGTCCCACATTCACAGGTGGTAGATAAAAATTGGGAGGGGTACCCTGGCAGCAAGTGAACCCAGCCCCAGGGTAGACTGACTGCACAGCCCAGGGTTCTAGCACTGGGAAGAAAACCCCCTATCTGCTACTTCTGGCTGTAAAAAACAATGTGACCTTGGGAAGGTGGAAGAAACTACTGGATTTTCACCACTTAAAGGGCCCTGATGGTCTTAGAACCTACATAAACCTCAGGGCAGCAGGTGGAACAGTGCCAATCACATACAGGAAAGTGAGTGAAGTGACTGAAACAAGGCAAGTTCTGGGAAAATCACCAGAAACCAGGCAGCAGCATTGTCCTCTCTCCGAGTTCCCCACCACAAACAGAATCAAAAAGAGGTAAAATGGGTGGCCCCATCCTGGCACTTACCTAAGGCCCCGCCCCAACACAATTTACAGGTGCCTTTGCTACATAGGCCACACCATTAGGACAGGGAGTCAAAGTAGCTTTGCCTGACACACAGAAACAAACATGGGGAATCTGCTGAACTGAGAAGGCAAGGAAATATGGCCCAAATGAAAGAACAGAACAAAACCCCAGAAAAAGCCCTACAATGGGGATAGCCAACCTATCAGATGCAGAGTTCAAAACACTGGTGATAAGGCTGCTCAGATCATAGAATATGGCAAAATAAATAAAATAAAAGAAGGAATGAAGGTGACATAAAGTGAAATAAAAATATACAGGGGATCAATAGTGAAAAGAAGGAAGCTGGGATTCAAACCAGTGATTTGGAACATAAGGAAGAAATAAACATTCAACCAGCCCTGGCTGGTGGCACAATGGATAAGGCACCAGCCTGCAAACCCAAAGGTCTCTGGTTGGATTCCCAGCCAGGGCACATAACCAGGTTGCAGGCAGGTCTCTAGCCAGGTCCGTAGCTAGACACAGGTGAAAGGCAACCATACATTGACGTCTCTGTCCCTTCCCCTCTATCTCTAAAAATAATAAATAAAACATTTAAAAAAGAGAAATAAACATTCAATCAGAACAGAAAGAAGAAACAAGAATTGAAAAGTAGGCAGACAGGTTTAGGAACCTCTAGGATAACTTTAAATATACCAACATCTGAATCACATGGGGTCCATGAAGGAGAAGAGGTAGAGCAAGAAATAGAAAATTTATGTGAAAAAATAATGAAAGACATTGTCCCTAATCTGATGAAGGAAATAGACATACAAACCCAGGAAGCACAAACTCCCAAACAAGCTAGACTCAAAAGAGGACCACACCAAAACTTATCATAATTAAAATGCTAAAGATTAAAGATAATGACTTTTTTTAAATTTTATTGTTGTATTACATCCATCCCCTTTTTGCTCCCCTCTGTCCCCCTCCCCACCCACCCGTTCCCCCCAAAGTCAATCCCACCTGTTGTCCATGTCCATGGTTCCTTTATACTAGGTTCTTATCTAAGCTGCTCCCCTTTCTTGCCTCTGCCTCCCCCCTCCCCCCAACCCCTTTCCCCCTGACCACTGAAGGCCTATTCCTTATATTCATATACTTGGTTCTGTTTTAAAATACCAATGACAGACTTCACAGAAATAGAAAAAAATACTTTGAAAATTTATATGGAGCCAAAAACGCCCACGAATAGCCACCACAATC
>PVIW01016240.1:0-17279 GCA_004026585.1 Noctilio leporinus | reverse complement strand
CAATAGCCAGGTGCTGGAAACAGCCTAAGTGCCCATCGGTGGATGATTGGATCAAAAAACTTTGGTACATTTACACAATGGAATTCTATATGGCAGAAAGAAAGAAGGAACTTGTACCCTTTGCAACAACATGGATGGAACTGGAGAATATTATGCTTAGTGAAATAAGCCAGTCAGCGAAGGACAGGTATCATATGTTTTCACCCATTACAGGACAATAATGAGCAAAACTAACAACAAGCAAAACAGAACCAAGTGTATGAATACAAGGAATAGGCCTGCAGTTGTTAGGGGGAAAGGGGTTGGTGGGAGGGGGGAAGCAGAGGCAAAGAAGGGGAGCAGCTTAGACAAGAACCTAGTATAAAGGAACCATGGACATAGACAACAGGTGGGATTGACTTTGGGGGGAAAGGGTGGGTGGGGAGGGGGACAGAGGGGAGTAAAAAAGGGATGGATGTAATACAACAACAATAAAATTAAAAAAAAAAAGAAAAAAAAATCATAGATAAAAAAAAAAGAAAGAAAGAGGGAGAAAGTCACAAGACAAAGAGAAATCATTATTAATAAAGACAGGTTTTACGTGTCTGTTCCCCCTTTTTGATTTCTGATTGGTCCAGGTGGAGCCAGAACCTGTGGGCTTTACCAGGAAGAAAAGGAAAAGAAAAAAAAAAATTTTTAAAAAAAGAGGAAGGAAGAAAAGAATAAAGAAAGGGTTTAGCAAAGAAGGGGAGCAGCTTAGACAAGAACCTAGTATAAAGGAACCATGGACATGGACAACAGGTGGGATTGACTTTGTGGGGAATGGGTTGGTGGGGAGGGGGACAGAGTGGAACAAAAAGGGGATGGATGTAATACAAGAACAATAAAATTAAAAAGAAAAAAAAAAAAAAGAAAGGGTTTAAGTGGCTGGGGAAGGGAGGAATACTTAGATTGAGGTCTAGGAATTCGTTATAGCCACAGAGTGAGTACAGTTTAATTTGAGAGTAGGGGGAGGGTCTTGGGTATTTAGGTGGATTGAGGTATGGGGAGGATTAAGAGTATGTGAGAAGTAACTTTTGCAAAGGATATTTTGGGGATCAATAGTTCATATTGCTCGCGGTATAACTCAGGTGCTTGCGGTTAGCAGCAATCCCTTTCCTGAGAATGCCCCTTTTCTTGGTCAGGACTTTACAGTCTATAGTTCTATATTCTAGCTGGTCTTGGCACATGACAGGGCCTCTGATTGTCATATTCAGGGCTGATTCTGAGCATCCGCCCCCAGGTAGGCTTGGCCTTCCACAGCCTGGCTGGGTTTTAGGGCTGCTGGTAATCTGGAGCCCGCAGGGAGCCCCCTCCCACTCCTGACAGAGGTTGCTGCCCAGGACGAGCATCCAACACCCCTGCAGGGCAGCCCGCAACTTTGCTGGTCCCTGTGATGACTGGCCCCACCCCCGCAGTTCTGGGAGGAGGCCGCCCCTGTCAGTCAACACTGTCCAGGGTCCGCCTACACTGTTCCACCCTTCTGGGGTGGGCACCACTCCTCCAAGCCAACCAGCTCTCCGCAGAGTCCTTTACAAGGCCTCTGTGGTGAGCCCCTCCCATGTGTGGGTGGTGCGGCCTTTGTCTCCAGCAATGGCAGGTCAGTTGCCCCCACTACTAGTTCCTAGCTAGCAGGCTCACCATTTAGTTTCCATGGAGCCTGGGGGCCTGTGTGGTTGCGCAGGGCTGGGCCTCACCCTCGCAGGGGCTTCTAGCTGCTGTTTCCCCCGTGGCCCAGCAGCAGTTTGCAGCCCTCTCGCCACCCCGGCTGGTGCACTTCCCCGCTCCCTGGCTCCGGCTTCCTGGAGGACTCTTCTCCTCCTCCTCTAGCCCCGAGAGAAGCCTCCTCTCCCTGTTGCGGGAGTGAGTCTCTCACACAGTCCCTCCCCTGCAAGAGTTCAATTCCGCATTCCCTACAGTGTTTGCCCTCGCTGCCCGCACTTCACTGTTGAGACTTCCAGTAGCCAGGGAGCCCGGAGCTGGCCTCAGTCAAACACGCCCCTCTGGGCAGAGGGGCCACTGCCCAGAGCCAACCTCGGCCTGCCAGCCAGTCGGTCATGAATGCCTCACCTACTGTCCTGCTGGCCTCCTCTGCCTCTGGGTTGTGCTCCCCCATGTCCAGATGCCCCCCGCTCCAATTCCTAGGGTCCTGAAGACGTCTCATGCTCCCTATCTTGTCCTCTAGCTGCTTTGGTACTCGAGAACACCATCAGCACTGCTCTCTACTCTGTCGCCATCTTCTCTCCTCAGTGTTTAGTTTTTATGAGGAATTGATTTCCTATATGAATCCGGCTTACCAATGCTACAGATCTTAGACCTTCTCTCCAGAGATCCTGTTCCCTAACCACTATTGGCCATCTAGGAAGGTATTGACTTGATGCTGTCTCCCCATCCCTGTTGGCATTATGCACAGGAAAAAGAAATGGTGAGTCAATACCACAGACCATCTTTGTGGATGAGGAAGTCTGTTGGGCAATGCCTCCCTCTTCCTTGCTCTCTACTAAAACAACTCTCCAATATTTCCTTGAGGGGAGAACCAGAGCATTTTTCTGGTTTCAGGGTCCACTTAACAGGGCAAAAGATATGGTGGGTGGGGGCTAGCTTCTTGGCATTCCATGGACAATCCCAAGCTAGATGTATGATGGATGTGAAGGTGAGAGAAAGGGTGTAAACATTTAGTAAGCACCTTGGGACTGCTTCTTTCACATGGGCATATCAAGTTATCAGACTTGATTGTCTGAATAAGGAAAACAAAAGTATCAGAATCAGAAAAATTAAGGTTCTATATGCAAGGTTCTCAGGTTTATGAATGCTCTGCCTTAGGGTCTGTGGAAGGTGGTGCCTATGGGCACCAGTCACTCTGTACCCACCTGCTAACACTAAGGCTCTAGGCTACTTGCTATAAGAGGTCCCAAGTTCCCAATTCTGGAGAGCAAAATACATCCCCATTCCTCCAGGCTGGCAGAAGCATTGGGTTCTCTGAATATGAGGATGATTCATTGATATTTTATAGCAGATTCAGGAATAAAAAAAAAATTCTTCTAAGACTATGATATATCAAGAAGGCAAAATAAAAAGGAGCCAGCAAAATGGTGGAGGAGTAAGTGGAGCTACACCAATCTCCCAGGTCACATCTGGAATTACTTTTTTAGAGAAAAAGTCAGCTGGGATTACTAACAGAACACCAGCTAGAAAGAAGTCCTATAATGACAGAACAGAAGAGGATGCTTCATCACAACATGACTGGTAGGAATTGGGGAACAGCAAGAGGGCTGGCTGGGCCCCCACCAGAGGCAGCAGACAAAGGGATGGAGACTAGGGCTCCACCAGGAAATGGTGGGTGTGGTCTCCCAGCTGGGTGTCCCGCTACAGCAACACAGCAGAGAGCAGAGCAGCATCCAGGTGAGAAGGGTGGAAAGCTGTGTTTACTAGCCTAAGAGAGTGCTGGAGACAGAGGACTACTAGGGTGACCACAACAAAAATACATTGGCACCAACCTACCAGCTGAGCTTCAGCTGAGGGAGGGCAGAGAGGACTGGAGACATGTGGGGAGAGTTTGCAGCAGGGGCGTGAAGGAGAGAAGTGGGGAAGCAGCTGTAGGGATCCCAGTGCTGACTTATCACCCACATCTCAGGTGGACTTCAGACAGCACTGTGCCAAGTGGCTTCTATACCAGGGTCCTCATAGCCCCAACCTTTGGAAGCAGTCTGCCCTGCCCAGTGATGCCATAGCCTGGTGCCTGATCACAATTCTCTGATCTAAATAAATCTCTCCTTCCCTGCCATGTCTGAGCATAGATACAATAGCTGGCACCTGAAGAGATGTCTCTTGCCTAGCAGCACCTGTGCCTGATGGCTGATTACAAACTCTCTGACTTACAGCTGTGTCAGACAGTCAGACCCTCACAGTGGCCTGCGAGCATGGTGGCTGATGGTGGATTCATTGCTTTGCAACTGAGTTAGTCCTTGCTCAGCAGAGCCTGGGCCTGGCAGCAGATTACAAACTCTCTGACTTACAGCGGGGTCAATCAGCCCTGCACAGTTGCAAGTGAGCCTGGTGGCTGATGGTGGATTCATTGGTTCACAACTGAGTTGGTTTGTCCCACCCACTGGTCTCTGGTACTGGTGGCTCATCACAAACTCATTGGAATACAATTGAATCTTTCAGTCTAGCCCAGTTGCCCCATAGCCTGGCAGCTAATCACAGATTCATTGGATTAAAATTGAACCTTGCTGTCTAGCCTAGCGCCACCTGAGCCTGGTGGCCAATCACAGATTCATTGGATTATAATTGGATCTTGCTGCCTAGCACAGTGGTGCCTTGGCCTGGCAGCTGACCACAGATTCATAGGATTACATCTAAATCTGTCCCACGAGACAGCACCTGAGCTGGTGGCAGATCAATTAGATTACAATTGAACCTCTCTATCTAGCCTAGGAGGACCTGAGTTGGTAGCTGATTTGTTGATTTACAACTGAATTAGCCTGTCATCCAAAGCAGCATCTGAGCCTGGCGATCAATCATAAATTGATAGAATTACAACTAAATCAATCCTTCCAGTCTAGCAGTTCCATAGCCTGGCAGCTAATCACAGTTTGATTGGATTACAACAAAACCTAAAAATGGGGAGAAAAAGAAACAGTCCATAACCAAAAGGAGAAATCCCAGACAGATCACTTAATAAAACAGAGGCAAGTAAACCATAAGATGGAATTCAAAATAATGATGATAGAGAAGCTCAATGAGCTCAGCCAGCTCAAAGAAAACTACAAACAACTACAGGGGAACTACAAACAACTCCAAGGAAGCTACAAGGAACTTACTGAGAACTATACCAGCTTTAAAAACAAAAAAAACCCAAAAAACATAGAAATTACAAGTAAAAACCAGGAGGAAATGAAGAAAACAATTTCTGAAATGAAGAATACAGTAGAAGGAATCAATAGCAGGCTAGAGGAAGCAGAGGATCGGATCAGTGAGCTGGAGGACAACGCAGAAAAATATTCCAAGAGAGTGCAACAGAATGAAAAAAAGGCTGAACAAGAATGAAGAGGTTTTAAAAGAGCTGCAGGACAACATGAAATGCAATAATATCCATATCTTAGGGATACCAGAAGGAGAAGAGAAACAAGGAATGGGAAACCTGTTTAAAGAAGTAATGATAGAAAACTTCTCTAACATAATGAGTGAAACTGTTACTCAAGTTCAGGAAGCACAGAAGGTCCCAATGAGTATCAATTCGAACAGACCCACTTCAAGACACATTATAAGTAAAATGGCAAACTTCAATGATAAAGAGAATCCTAAAAGCATCAATAGAGAAACAGCAAATATAATATAAGGGAGCCCCAATAAGGTTATGAAATGATTATTCAACAGAAACAATACAAGCCTGAAGGGAATGGCAAAAAATATTCTAAGTAATGGGAAACAAAAGTCTGCAACCAAGAATACTCTATGCAGCAAGGCTCTCATTCAAAATGGAAGGAGAAATAAGGAGTTTCCCAGGCAAAAGAACACTAAAAGAATACATCTCTACCAAATCAGCATTGCAAGAAATGCTAAAGGGTCTGCTTTTAAAAAATGAAGAAACTGAGTGAGACAGACAAGAGCACAGGTACAAAGGGGGGAAATGGCAATAAATAAGTATCAATCAGAAATAACTTTAAACATAAATGGATTAAATGTGCCATTCAAAAGACATAGGGTAGCTGAATGGATAAGAAAACATGACCCACATATATACTGTCTTCAAGAAATCCACCTCAGAACAAAAGATTGACACAGATTGAAAGTGAAAGGATGAAAAATAGATATCAAGCAAATGGATATGAAAAAAAGGTAGAGGTAGCAATACTTATATCAGAAAAAAAATAGATTTTACAAGGAAGGCCATAGAAAGAGACAAAGAAGGACATTTCATCAAACTTAAGGGAACAATACATCAAGAAGATATAACTCTGGTAAACATACATGTACTCAACATAGGAGCTCCCAAATATATGAGAAAAATTTTGGAGGACCCCAAGAAGGATATAGACAGCAACACACTAATTGTAGGGGATTTTAATACCCCATTATCAACAATGGACAGATCTTCCAAACAACAACAAAAAAAAAACATGAAGGATATTATGGCATCATTAGACAACACTCTAGAGGAAATGGACCTAACTAATATATACAGAACTTTTCACCCCAAAGAAGCAAAATACACATTCTTTTCAAATGCACATGGAACATTCTCTAAGATAGACCACATGGTAGGTCACAATACAAGCCTCCATAAATACAGGAAAATGGAAATCATACCAAGCATCTTCTCAAATCACAATGGATTGAAACTAGAAACCAATCTCAAAGGGAAAAAATCAAAAACACTCTAACTCATGGAGACTGAATAACACTATTTTAAGCAATGAATGGGTTAAAAACGAGTTCAAAGATGAAATCAAAAAGTTTCTGGAAACAAATGACAATGAATACACAACAGTTCAAAACCTATGGGACACAGCATAGTCAGTCCTCATAGGGAAATTCATAACAATACAGGCCTACCTAACAAAGTCAGAAGAAGCTTATACAAACAACCTAACCATAAAGCTGCAAGAACTAGAGAAGCAACAGCAAACAAAACCCAGAGCAAGTAGAGGGAAGGACATCATCAAGATCGGAGAAGAATTAAATAACTTAGGTACTCAAACTATAGTTCAAAGAATCAATAAGTCCAAGAGCTGGTTCTTTGAAAAATATAAACAAAATTGACAAGCCCTTATCCAGACTCATCAAGAAAAAGTGAGAGAGGACCTAAATAAACAGAATCAGAAATGACAGAGGAGAAATCACAACTGATACTTCAGAAACACAAAGGATTGTAAGAAATTACTACAAACAACTATATGACAAGAAATATAACAACCTGGGTGAAATGTACACATTTCTGGAAATGTATAATCTACCAAAACTGAATACAGAAGAAGCAGAAATCCAAAATAGGCCAATAACAACTAGTGAAATTAAAGAAGTAATCCAAAATCTCCCAAAGCACAAAAGCCCTGGACCAGATGGCTATACAGGTGAAGTCTATCAAACATTTAGAGAAGAACTAACTCCTATCCTTCTCAACATATTCCAAAAAATCCAACAAGAGGGAAGACTTCCAAACGCTTTCTATGAGGCCAATATTACTCTAATCCCAAAACCAGGTCAAGACACAACTAAGAAAGAAAACTATAGGCCAATATCTGCAATAAACATAAATGCTAAGATTCTCAACAAAATATTGGCCAACCAAATCTAGCAATACATTGAAAAGATAATACACCATGATCAAGTGGGTTTCATCCCAGGGATGCAAGGATGGTACAACATTCCCAAATCAATAAGTGTAATACACCACATCAACAAAATGAAAGACTAAAACCATATGATCATATCAATAGACACTGAAAAAGCATTTGATCAAGTACAGCAACCATTTATGATAAAAAACCTCAGCAAAACTGGAATAGAGAGAGCATACCTCAACATCATAAAGGCCATATATGAGAAACTGGAAGCCAGCATCATACTCAATGAGCAAAAACTAAAAGCTTTCCTGCTAAAATCAGGAACAAGACAAGGCTGTCCACTTTCTCCTCTTCTGTTCAACATCATTTTGGAACTTCTAGCCATAGCTATCAGAGAAGAAAAAGGAATTAAAGGTATCCAAATTGGAAAAGAAGAAGTCAAACTGTCATTATTTGCAGATGATATGATAGTGTATATACAAAACTTGATAGACTCCACCAAAAACTACAAGTGGAGTAATAAGCAAATTTAGCAAAATAGCTGGATATAAAGTCAATAGTCAGAAATCAAAAGCATTTTTGTATACCAATAATAAAACATCAGAGATAGAAGCTAGAAAACAAATCCCATTTACCATAGCAACAAGAAAAATAAAATACTTAGGAATAAACTTAACCAAGGAGGTAAGAGACCTGTACTCAAAAAACTACAGAACACTGAATAAAGAATTTAAGGAAGATACAAATAAATGGAAGCATATACCATGTTCATGGATGAGAAGAATTAGCATCATTAAAATGTCATACTAACCAAAGCCATCTATAGATTCAATGCATTCCCAATTAAAATACCAATGACATACTTGACAGAGATAGAAATAATGCTTCAAAAATGTATATGGAGCCAAAAACACCCATGAACAGCCACAGCAATCTTGAGAAAGAAGTACAAGGTAGGAGGAATCACAATACCAGACATCAAACTATACTACAAGGCTACTGTCATCAAAACAGCCTGGTACTGGCATAAGAATAGACATATAGATCAATAGAGAGACCAAACATAAACCCAGAACTCTATGGTCAATTAATATTTGACAAATTGGGAAGGAACATAAAGTGGAGTAAAAACAGTCTTCACCAAGTGGTGTTGGAAGAACTGGACAGCAACATGTAAAAAAATAAAACTTGACCACCAACTTACACCATACATCAGAATAAACTCAAGATGGATAAAGGACTTAAACATAACCAGTGCCACCATAAAGGTGTTGGAGAAAAATATAGGCAGTAAAATTTTTGATATCCTACACAGAAATATGTTTACTGATACTTCACCAAGGGCAAAGGAAATAAAAGAACAAATAAAAAAACTGGGACTATATCTAACTGAAAATTTTCTGTTCCGCTAAAGAAAACACCAGTAAAATTAAAAGGGAAACAACTGTATGGGAAAACATATTTGCCAATGATACCTCAGACAAGAGTTTGATCTCCAAAATATATAAAGAACCAATGTGACTCAACACCAGGGAGACAGACAGCCCAATTAAAAAATGGGCAAAGGACCTGAACAAACAACTCTCTGAGGAAGACATACAAAGGGCTCAAAGGCATATGAAAGAATGTTCAACATCACTAGCCATCAGAGAGATGCAAATTAAAACCACAATAAGATACCACCTCACACCTGTCAGAATGGCAATCATCAACAAATCAACAAACAACAAGTGTTGGCAAGGATGTGGGGAAAAGGGAACCCTGGTGCACTGTTGGTGGGAATGCAGGCTGGTATAGACACTAAGGAAAACAGTATGGAGTTTCCTTCAAAATCTAAAAATGGAACTGCCTTTTGATCCAGCAATTCCACTACTAGAACTATAACCAAAGAACCCTGAAACACCAATTCATAAGAACCTATGTACCCCCATGTTCATAATAGCACTATTACAATATCCAAGTGCTAGAAACAGCCTAAGTGCCCATCAGTGGATGATTGGATCAAAAAACTTTGGTACACTTACACAATGGAATACTACACAGCAGAAAGAAAGAACTCCTACCCTTTGCAATAACATAGATGGAACTGGAGAGTATATGCTTAGTGAAAATAAGCCTGTCAGTGAAAGACAAATACCATATGATCTCACCCATTGTAGGATAATAATGAACAAAACAAACAAATAAGCAAAACAGAACCAGATACATGAATACTATGAATAGACCTTCAGTGGGCAGGGGGAAGGGTGGAGGGGGGAGAGTTGAGGTGGGAGGAAGAGGCAAAGAAAGGGAGCAGTTTAGTCAAGAAACTAGTAATGGAAGGACCATGGACATGGATATAATTGCGATTGACTTTGGGGATTAGTGGGTGGGTGAGGAAGGGGACCGAATGGAGTAAAAAGTAGATGGATATAATACAACAACAATAAAATTAAATTCTAAAAACAGGCAAAATAAGAGCAGAAAATTGTGCTATCTACTGGATGTTTATGCTAAGTTATATCTGACACCTAAAATCAGACACGGAAGATAAAAACTGCAGGAAGGGTTCCACCATCTATGTGGCTCTTGCCTATGAGGTGCTCTGTATCCATCTGTACAATGCTCTCTCCAGCTCTACTAGGGGAGTATCATCTGTCCTTGGTTTGCAGATACCACTTGACACTTAGACCCAGGTGACTAACTCAACTAGTTCCTGGCCCATCTGGCCACAAGTCCCAGGGTACCTTGCTTCTATACCTATGTTGCCTGAAAATGAAATGCAACGTTGACAGCACCTGAATCAGATTTGCAGACTGGGTCCACTTTCCCAGTATAGATTACAATGTGGTATTCCGACATTCTGCTTGCACCTGAAGTCAGTCCCTATTTCACCACAACCCTGTTTTCCATTTCCCAGCAAAGGATGGGGTCTGCAGGGAGACATATCCATTCACTTCTGTCACAAGGTCTGGTTCCCAGGCACTTCTGAGATCCCTTTTTCATGTCTAGATTTCAATCCCTGCGTGGGAATGTTTCAACAGAGAGCTTGTAAGGAAAACCTGACCTGTAATTATGGAAACCAAGAATGTAAATGTTTCCATTAATACTGGTCCCAGATAAACCACCTACTCTCTTGGAGAGACAGTATTTGGCAAAGAATAAGGTGGGATGGAGGCAGAATTTGGGGTCTTCCCACACAAAATCCCAGGCTCTTGTCACAAAGTCTCACTGTCCCATATAGCTTTTAAATCCTTGAGCTCCAGAGTGTTGCAGAAGTTTCTGGACCTAGCTTTGCATTCACTGAACTCACCATCCTGCATCATTCTCCCTGCATATCAAAGGGTTGCCTACAGTTCAGTTCTGCTCCCAAACCGGCAGCCTCTGAAAGTGTTTACCAAAGAAAAAAAGTGAATCAGGAAACAGCTGCTGGAAGGTCTCAGAGCATGTCCCTTGGGGTGACACTTGGCCATCTGTATCTCCTCTTATGGCTAATCTTTCTAGTTCTCAGAGAAACAGCCCATTAACTCAAGACAGCTGGGAAAATGATGGAAACCATCTTTTTTAGAAATGTTTTTATTTTGCAATGTTTACATTTCAGGATCCGGGGGACTTAAGAACATTGACCTTTTACCAGCCATCTCTGCCCAAAGGCATGGGTGCTGAAACTTGAGTGGGCCCCACTCTTATTGCCTGCACCACAGGTAGGTCCACAAAGAGCCTGCTGAAACCAAAGATATGTGTGGGGGTAAGCAGCTTCATTTTCAGTGTTAGAATATAGTTTATAATTTATTTTTATTTATTTATTTTTAAAACCCTCACCCAATGATATGTTTATTGATTTGAGAGAGAGAGGAACATTGGTTGCCTGCCATATTTGTCATGACTAGGGATCAAACCTGCAGCCTAGGTATGTGCCCTAATAGGAGATCAAACCCACCACCTTTTGGTATACAGGATGACACTCCACCTAACTGAGCCACCCAGCCAGGGCTATAGTTTATCATTTCAGTGCAATAATGCCTGAGGGCTGGTCAGGTTATCTTGTAGTGTAATTTCCCCACCAAGTGTCACAGAATCTTGAGAAGGTGCTCTAGCTCCCTGACAGCAGGTGATTCTTTACCCCTTACCATCTAACATGAGTGTTCTAGAGAGGCTGCCCTTTACCTGGAAGGCATGTATTTTTCACAGAATCTCCTTCATTTATCTCCATCATTCTGAAGTTAGAATACAGGGGCAAGAGAGGTCACATAAAGCAGACCCCTGTAATAAATCTGTTACCTCTTGGTTTGGATCAGCTATTCTGCTTTAATTCCCAGATGCACAGAGATCTCTCCTTAGAAAAATAAATACAGAACAGGATGTTGGGTCATGGTGACTCTGACTGAGTATGAAAAATAATAAACTTTTAAGAAAAATTATATTTTCCCTTTCAAAGAAAATCAGGAAGGTTGACCCACAATTTTTAACATGATAATTTTCACTTCTATTTCAATCTCTATATGGAGGGCAATCTCCATATACCCTGGCCACAGGGTATCATGAACAAGTATTTGATTCAGAAATGATAAATCTGTTCAACGTGTTATGCCTCTTCACATTAATGCTATTTTCATGTTCAAATGTTTTAAAACAATTGATTTCTAAAACATTATATTTCCATCTAAATTTTGGCACATGAAGGAATAATGGGACATAAAACAGAAAGACATGCCCATACATGTGCATTTCTTAATCAGCAGCTCTTAAAAGAATAATTGCTCACAAAATCAGTGAGTGATGTGAGCACTGTGGCCTTATTGCTATGAGAACCTTGTCTTGTTAATCTCTGTCTCCCAGTGGCTATCATTTTGAAGGAGAGACTTGAGCTACTGGCCACAGCAAACCTTTTGATGGTAAGTCTCTTTTTGGCATACACCTCCCCAAACAGAGAGGTGACTCTGCACAGCCAGACATAAGAAATGCATATGTGGCTTTCAGAGCCCACTAACTGCCCAGAGAATCTCTAAACATTCTAATGAAAACAAACCTCTGAAAATTGTTCTTAATGGGACAGGGGCTGCCAGTTCAAGGATAAGGAAATTAACAGCAAAACACACTCTAGAACTTGTTGCAGTTTGAAATGGGATGAGGAAAGAGAATTTTATAACCTAAGGGAGTATGTAAGTTATTTCCTCTTTCTAAACACAAAAGGACTAAGCATCCAAAGTATTAAGAGCCCAGCATGAAAATAGTGGGTACTGAGAGAGGGGATGCCATTAAGTCTTCATTTCAAAGGGCAATACTGGCAGAGGAAAATGCAATGGCACTGCGAAACAGGATCACTGAAGGCAGCTTGTATTTCTCACAAATGACCAGATTGACATTCCAGTCCCATCTCACTTAGGTTTCCAGAGCCTCCCAGCTCCCAGCTCAAGGTGAGGCTAAAGTCAGGGAATAGAAAGTTAGTGTCTAATGGACACAGTTTCAATTTGGAAAGAGGAAAAGGTTTCTGGAGATGTTGCTGATGATGGCCACACAACAATGTGGCTTTATGCCACTGAATTCATTCTTTCTCTCTCTCTTTTTCTCTGCCCCCTCTTACCCCCACTCATGGCGTGAAGAAGCACAGGGCACACGTCAGCTGTTTTGACTTGGTCAACAGCCCAGCATCTTGATCTCTGCCCCAGCCTCCTCTAGCTGCCTGATCTGATGCTAAAGAGGCAGAGACCAGTTTTCCCTGCCCCATTCAGTGTTCGGAGAGCAGCACTGTGGGCAGAATGGTGTTGTTGGTGTTTCCAACACTAGGTTTTCCTGTAATGTCTCTTATAACCATCAAGGCTAGGACACTACTGATTAGTCAGGTTATCTCCTTAGAACTAAGATATCAAGAGAGTGATTAAATATAACACTAACTTTTAACTTTTCATTTAATTTGGGATGTTATGTAGTACAAAATGCTATGCATTCATGTACCTGGGGGTCCAGGAGGAAAGTTATTAAAAAGTAACCTTTGACCTCAGACCTGAGCATGACATGAAGGAAGAGGGTTGGGATAGTGTAGTCATGGAACCAATCACTATCAGAAGGGTGAAGGGACAGTGGAATGAGCTTGGGCATTAGGGGTTCTCCAGTCCTCGCCCATGCACCTGCCTCACAATTGTCCCCAGGGGCTGCAGCTCAGGGTGATTGCTGCCGTGGTGAGTGGGAGACTGAGGCAGAGGCTCAGGGAACCAGTCTAGGCCAGACAGAGTAAGAGACATAGGCTCAGATCAAGAGGACTTTGAAGATAGGATCAGAAGGTTTCAACATGCATCCACAAACAAATCTATGTATATTAGGAGTCTCCCTTTGGCAGCCTGGCAGCCCCTCTTCTCTTTAGAAGATACTAGGATGACAGTGAGAATTTGAGCAGGAGAAGGTGTGATGCCACCAGACTCAGCAAGTTGCCCTTCCCGTTCCTGGCAGTCTGCACTGTCCTGGGCTGAGATTTCTGACTGTCCCCTCCCAGTGTGATCCCTGCTTGCCATGGGTGCAGGCCATGGGGTACCCTGCTCCTGCCACTCAGGACACTTTGGCTATACCACGGAGCTTCTAGCCTCTATGCCCTTGCCCATATGGGCATCCTAGAGGAAGAGTTCCCCATCCCACTCTGCACCTCTGTCAGATGAATTAACTCATCTGTTAAAAAGGAACACAGAAGACATGCTCTCCAGAGAATCATCATCAGCCACCCACCTGTTTTCCCCACATCATGCTAAAATTAGGCAGTTTAGCCCTGGCTGGTAGCATAGCAAATAAGGTGCCAGCCTGCAAACCCAAAGGTCACTGGTTCAATTCCCAAACAGGGCACATAGCCAGGTTGCAAGCCAGGTCTCCAGCCATATCTGTACCTGGAGGCAAGTGAAAGGCAACCATACACTGATGTCTCTCTCCCTCTATGCCTCTTCCTTCCCCTCTCTCTCTAAAAATAATAAATAAAATCTTTAAAAATAATAATAAAATAAAATAAATTTAGACAGTATATATTTGACTGTGTCTACTTTAAGTTCTCAAAGGCTGTACTTCTGTCTGAGGCATCATTATATACTCAGCACCTAACACAGATACAAGTTTGACCAAGTATATAAATACCCATAGGAGTTAGCAAATACAACATGGTGCATTTCACATGGGTCAGCATGGTCATGGGAGAGAGAGAATGTCTCACAAATGGCTGAATCTCAGGAAAGGGTCATTAAAGACATCTGAAAGGTCAGCCTGAGAGTGTTTCCTCCAGTGTTTGTATGTAAGACTCTTCCCTTCTAAATTCTGACAGTCTCAGAACTTCATCTCAGGCTGGATTCTCCTGGTGCAAAATCTTAGGAAGTGGCTCCATGAATGAGTGTTCAAATGCTGCATTCTGTTTGTCAGAGGTAAGTTTCTAAGGCTGGCCCACATTCAAGGAGAGGGGAGTACATTCTACCTTGCAATGAGAGGAATGGAAAAGATTTGTGAACAATTTGAAAGTCACCAAATTGCCTGTGTCAAATATTGCTAAGTTAAAAATAGTGCTTGAACTCCACTTCAGAATCTTTCTCAACACAGTGTTCCTTCCAGTCAGCAACTAGCCAACAATGGAAATTAGCACTGCAATTGAGACTATCTGACACTCTTGGCTCTAAGCCATTATCCAGTACAGGATCAGGGGTACTCACTTAGTAAATATGTATATTCCATAATAAAACCATAAAAATATATATAGTATTAGTTTTTTAAAAAGACACATTTATATTTGCAGGTTATTCATCATTTTGATTATGTTTCCTAAAAATTGGGAGGTTAAAATAAACTATTCTTTCTCTTGGGAGTTAAAGGTAACAATAAATATCAATTTAGTTATTTGAATTCCCTTTTAAAATATTGCTGACCTGTTTCATCCAAGATGGTGGAGGAGCAAGTGGAGCTATACTAACTTCTCAGGACCAATCTGGAATTACAACTAAATTAAGGAGAAATCATCCAGAATAACTAACTGAACAATAGCTACAGAAAAGCCTTATAACCATGGACAGACAGAAGAAACCTCTTCACCTCAGTGTCACAGGTGCAGAGTGCAGATGTGATTCATTATAATTATTAAAATGTCCATACTATTTAAAGCAATCTATAGATTCAATGTAATCCCTATTAAAATACCAATGATACTTTTCAAAGAATTAGAACAAGTATTTTAAAACTTTATATGGAATCAAAAATGACCCTGAATAGTCTCAGCAATCTTGAGAAAGAAGAAAAAAGTAGGAAGAATCACAATACCTGATATCAAACTATATTACTGTAATAAAAATAGTCTGGTAGTGGCATAAGAACAGACACATAGATCAATGGCACAGAATAGAGAGCCCAGAAATAAACACAGGTCTCTATAGTCAATCAATATTTGACAAAGAGAACAGGAGCATAAAATGAAGTAAAAAGAGCCTCATCAATAAATGATTTTGGGAGATCTGGACAGAAACATGCTAAAAAAGGGAAAAAGAAAAAGAAACTAGACCATCATCTTACACCATACACCAGAATAAACTCAGGGCAGTTAAAAGACTTCAATGTAAGCTGTGACACCATAAAAGTCCTAGAGGAAAAACATAGGCAGGAAAAGACTTAAATAGAAGCTGTGACACCATAAAAGTCCTAAAGGAAAACATAGGCAGGAAAATTTCAGATATTTCATGCAGCAATATTACTAATATAACTCCTAGGTCAAGGAAAATAAAGAAACAAATAAACAAATGGGAGTATAGCAAACTAACAGCTTCTTCTCAGCTAAAGAAAATGTCATCAAAATGAAAAGGGAACCAATTATATGGGAAAACATATTTGCCAATAATACCTTGGACAGGAGTTTGAGCTCCAAAATATATAAAGTACTCATATAACAACATCAGGAAGATAGATAATCCAATTAATAGGCAAAGGACCTGAACAGACATTTCTCCATGGAGGACAAGCAGAGGGCCCATAGGCATATGAAAGGATGCTCAACATCACTAGCCATCAGAGAGATGTAAATGAAAACCACAGTAAGATACTACCTCACACCTGTCAGAATGGCCATCATTAACAAATCAACAAAGTGCTGGGGAGGATGTGGAGAGAAAGGAACCCTAGTCCACTGTTGGTAGGAATGCAGACTGGTATAGCCACTGTGGAAAACAGTATTAAATTTCCTCAAAAAACTCAAAATGGAACTGTTTTTATCCAGTGACTCCACTGCTATATTATACCTGAAGAATCCTGAAACCAATTCAGAAGAACCTATGCACTCCTATGTTCATAGTAGCATTATTTACAAGAGACAAATGCTAGAAATAGCCTATGTGCCCATCAGTGAATAAGTGGATCACAAAACTGTGGTACATTTACACAATGGAATACTATGCAGCCGAAAGAAAGAAGGAAACCTTTTGTGACAGCATGAATGGAACACGAGAGTATTATGTTAAGTGAAATAAGCCAAGTGGTGAAAGACAAATACCATATGATCTCACCTATAAGAGGAACCTAATGAACAAAACAAACTAAAGAGCAAAGTAGAACCAGAGGCATGGAAGCAAGGAACAGACTGATAGGGACCAGAGGTAGAGGAGAGAGGTATGAGGTGTGAAAGAAGAGGAAGGGTCTAGTTAAGCACCATGTGTAAATGACCCATAGGCACGGATAACAGGGTGGTGTCAACTGTGAGAGTGGGTGATGGGCAGGGCCATGGAGTGCAATGGGGGAAAATGGGGAAAACTGTAATGGAACAATAAACCTGTTTTAAAAAGAAGAATAAAAATATAATGTAACTGACCTTTATTATATATTTTTAATATATATTTTAATATATATTTTATTTATTTTGTTACCGCAGTTGTTCCAATTTCCCCCTTCTGTCCCCCTCCACCCAGTAACCCATTTCCTCCAGCAATGTCCCCCTTAGTTCATGTCCATGAATCTTACATATGCATATAACTTCTTTGGCTTCGCTATTTC
>PVIW01016239.1:0-17238 GCA_004026585.1 Noctilio leporinus | reverse complement strand
TTGACTTTGGGGGGAATGGGTGGGTGGGGAGGGGACAGAGGGGAGCAAAAAGGGGATGGGTGTAACACAACAACAATAAAATAAAAATATATATATTGTCAAAATTAAAAGGGAACCAACTGTATGGGGAAACATTACCCAATGATACCTCAGACAAGGGTTTGATATCCAAAATATATAAAGAACTTATGAGTCTCATTCTTAACCTCGCCCTTTTCGCCTCTTGCTCTCAGTTGAGGTGTCTGGCATCAGAGTTTTGGGGTACTGATCGTGAGTTGCGGGACTCCCCAGAGCCATGTTAGAGGTGGTGGATACGTGTTCATTGGCCTCTCCGACGTCCGTCTGTCGGACCACGCATCTGCATCTGTGCTACAGCATTGACTTTACTCGCCGGGCGCTGACTGGGACAATCTCAGGAGGGCAATCTGCACAGCCTGATTTTGGATACAAAGGACCTTTCAATAGGAAAAGTGGTCATCAATGGACAAGAAGTCAAATATACTCTTGGAGAAAGACAAAGTTACAAAGGCTTGCCAATGGAAATCTCTCTTCCTATTGCTCTGAGCAAAAATCAAGAAGTCGTTATAGAAATTTCTTTTGAGACATCTCCAAAATCTTCTGCTCTTCAGTGGCTCACTCCTGAACAAACTTCTGGGAAGAGACACCCATATCGCTTCAGTCAGTGCCAGGCCATCCACTGCAGAGCAATTGTACGTTGCCAGGACACTCCTTCTGTAAAACTAACCTACACTGCAGAGGTCCCTAAAAAACTGGTAGCACTCATCCAGGATGGGGAAGCATCTGACCCAGAAGACCCGAGCAGGAAAATATACAGATTCAGCCAAAAAGTCCCGATCCCCTGCTACTTGATCGCTTTAGTTGTTGGAGCTTTAGAAAGCAGGCAAATTGGCCCAAGGACATTGGTACGGTCTGAGAAAGAACAGGTGGAAAAGTCAGCTTACGAGTTTTCTGAGACAGAAGCTATGCTTAAAATTGCAGAAAATCTGGGAGGCCCGTATGTGTGGGGGCAGTACGACCTATTGGTCCTGCCACCATCCTTCCCTTATGGTGGCATGGAAAATCCTTGCCTCACTTTTGTAACTCCTACTCTGCTGGCAGGTGACAAGTCTCTCTCCAGTGCCATTGCACATGAAATATCTCACAGTTGGGTAGGAAATCCAGTGACCAACAAAACTTGGGATCGCTTTTGGTTAAATGAAGGACATACTGTATACTTGGAATGCCACATTTGTGGACGGTTGTTTGGTGAAAAGTTCAGGCATTTCCATGCCCTGGGAGGATGGGGAGAACTACAGAATACCATAAAGAATTTTGGGGACACGCATCCTTTCACCAAATTTGTGGTTGATCTGACGAATGTAGACCCTGATGAAGCGTATTCTTCAGTTCCCTATGAGAAGGGTTTTGCCTTGCTCTTTCACCTGGAGCAGCTTCTTGGAGGACCAGAGGTTTTCCTAGGATTCTTAAAGGCTTATGTTGAGAAATTTTCCTACAAGAACATAACCACTGATGATTGGAAGGACTTCCTGTATTCTCACTTTAAAGATAAGGTTGATATTCTCAATCAAGTTGATTGGAATACATGGTTGTACTCTCCTGGATTGCCTCCTGTGAAACAAATGCTTGTATTGCCTTAAGTCAAAGATGGATTACTGTCAAAGAAGATGATTTAAGTTCATTCAGCTCAGCAGACCTGAAAGATCTCTCTTCTCATCAGTTGAATGAATTTTTAGCACAAATGCTTCAGAAAGCACCTCTTCCATTGGGGCACATAAAGTGAATGCAAGAGGTATACAACTCCAATGCCATTAACAATTCTGAAATACAATCCAGATGGTTGTGGCTCTGCATTCAATCAAAATGGGAAGAAGCCATTCCTTTGGCTCTAAAAATGGTGACTGAACAAGGAAGAATGAAGTTTACACGACCCTTATTCAAGGGCCTCGCTGACTTTAACAAGTCCCATGACCTTGCGATCTGCACCTACCAAGAGCACAAGGCCAGTATGCACCCTGTGACCACCATGCTGATGGGGAAAGATTTACAGGTGGGATAAGGACCTGTCTGTTGCTCCTTTCAGACACTTCTCTTTTTTTTAATTGAATTCATAAAGAAATATAAAACTTCAGTTCATGTTGTACCTAAAAATATCTTTTTACTTTTGGCATTTTATTGTCTTACCAGTGATTTTCATAAATAAAGCTGGACTACAACACTCCCCCCAACCCCCAGCGCCACCCAACCATCATACACACAATGGCATGCTCTTTATAAAGTAAACTTTAGAAAAGTTTTAAAAAATTAAATTAAATTAAATTAAATTAAAAAAAAAAAAAAACTTATGAGACTCAACACCAGGAAAACAGACAGCCCAATTAATAAGTGGGTAAAGGATCTGAACAGACACAGCTCCAAGGAGGACATATAGAGGGCCCAAAAGCATATGAAAGAATGCTCAACAACACTAGTCATCAGAGAAATAAAAATTAAAACCACAATAAGACACCACCTCACACCTGTCAGAATGGCAATCAACAAATCAACAAACAACAAGTGTTGGCAAGGATGTGGGAAAAAAGGAACCCTGCTGTACTGTTGGTGGGAATGCATACTGTTGATGCCACTGTGGAAAACACTATGGAGTTTTCTTAAAAAGACTAAAAATGGAACTGCCTTTTGATCCAGACATTTCGCTACTAGAATTATACCTAAAGAACCCTGAAAATCCAATTCAGAATAACCTATGTTCCTCTATGTTCATAGCTGCACTATTTACAATAGCCAAGTGCTGGAAACAGCCTAAGTGCCCATCAGTGGATGAATGGATCTAAAAATTTTGGTACATATACACAATACAATATTACACAGCAGGAAGAAAGAAGAAACTACTAACCTTTGCAAAAACATGGATGGAACTGGAAAGTATTATGCTTAGTGAAATAAGCCAGTCAGTGAAAGACAAATACCATATGATTTCACCCATTACAGGACACTAATCAACAAAGCAAGCAAAACAGAACCAGATACATGAATACTAGGGACAGACCTTCCATGGGCAGAGGTTCCTTCATTCTCAGCAGTTCCCCAAAGTTTGAACAGCTCCACACATGGAATCAAACACCTCCAGGCTCCTGTAACTGCACACTGTTTATGACCAGGCCTGATGTTGTCCTGATAGCAGCTGTCTACTCCAGGTGCTTCTATCATTTGTCATTCTGCAGGTGCAGGACTCCAGGGCAGCTAGCACTCTATCTGTCTACTGCTGTGGCCTTTCCTGGCCCCTATGACCCAAGCACCTCCACATGCTCCAGAAATGGCATTGTACTGCAGGGGCTCAGGTCCAGGTAGGTTAACGTTGGACTCTGCAAGACCAAACGGAACAGTGGAGCTTTGGAGAGGGAATTCATCATACCAGGTTTATTCTCAAGGTGGCAAATGAGAACAGCAACAGAGCTACCACACCACCTTGAAAACAGAGTGAATCATATATAGAGGGTATTGAACAAAGGTGGCACAAGGACAACAAGAATGGTGAGAGATGTATGATGACTTCTTTCTGGTAGGAAACATCTATTAGGAGCAATTGTCTTCTTTCAATGTTTCTGAGTTTAAGATGCTGAAAACAATGTTTTGAATCTATGGATTGCTTTGGTTATTATGGATATTTTAACAATGTTTCTTCCTATCCATGAGCACAGTGCATGTCTCTATTTGTTTGTATCCTCTTCAATTTCTTTATTCAGTATTGTAGTTATCTGAGTGCAGGCCTTTTACTTCTTTGGTTAATTTTTAAAATTTCTATAAAAGTTTATTTGAGCCAAACAGAGGTACACCTAGAAGCATGATCTTAACAAACTGAGAAAAATGTTCCCCCTCCTTGGTTAAATTTACTCCAGGTATTTTAAAAATACAATTATAAATGAAATGGTTTTCTTAGAGTCTTCTTCTTCTTGTTTGTTTTTGGTATATAAAAATCCAACTGATTTCTAGGTATTTATTTTGTATCTTGCTGTTACACTGAGTCTGCATATCAACTCTAGTGCTTTCTCGGTGGAATCTTTGGTGTTCTCTGTGCACAATATCATGAAGTATGCATGTGATGACAGTTTTGCTGCTTTTGTTCTGATTGGGATGCCTTTGATTTGTTGTTTTTGTATGATTGCTGTGGCTGGGATTTCTAGCATTATGTTGGGTAGAGGTGGTGAAAGTGGACACCCCTGACTTATTCCTGATCTTAAGGGAAACACTTTTGGTTTTTGCCCATTGATTATGAAGTTGACCGTGTGTTTGTCATAGAGTATGCAAATTTTATTGCATTTAGGTGTGTTCCCTCTGTTTCCACTTTGCATATATATATATATATATATATATATATATATATATATATATGCCAATCTCACAGATTAATCACATTTATTTCACTAATTAATCTTTTATCTTCTTTAACAATTTCCATTATTGTCTACTGAAAGGGAATTTCTGTGAATGCATTTTTTTTTGTTATTGTAAAATACCAATTTCTCCATCATCTCCATTCATCTCTAGCTTCTCTGCATCTCTTTTTATAGAAAAGCATCTTCTCAACCTCAGTCTGCTTTGTCTCCTTGAAAGTTTATAATAGAGGGTGCTGGATTTTGTCAAGTGCTCTTTCTGCATCTATTGAAGTGATCATTTAACTTTTGTCATTCATTTTGTTTATGTGGTGTGTCATGTTTGTTGATTTGTGTATATTGTCCAAACCTTGTGTCTCCAGAATAAATCCCATTTGATCAGGAGAAAAGAAGAAGGAGAAGAGGAATGGTGAGAGAGCATAGCATGTATGCATAGGGCATTCTTACATGATTTGGGAAAATACATGCTCATCAGATGGGGATCTTGGTAATGGTCATCACAGGACATGACAGTTGCCATCTTTATCAGAATAGATCTCACCTTGGACTGTAGTTATAATCATCCTACAGTGACACTCCATCCTTTCAGGATTTTTGACTTGTAATCTACACAACAGTATTTTTCCAGTGAGCCATGTGTGAGAAAACTTGAGTACTGCATCCAAACTTTTCAGCAGCAATATGCATTGCAACAACAGTATGCAATTACCAATTGCATACAATGCATAGAGCTGTAATTAAGGCTTCATTCCATCTGGAGCTTAGGGAGGCCCTCCAGGCCCCCAAAGTGTCATGGGTGAGTTTGGTTATGTTCATGGTTACATCCTGTAAATCTTGAGTTGGGCATCAGAGATATACACTCAGCGTTCTGTGTGGAGCAAGGTGCACACCCCTCCCTACACAGCAGTTAGCATGTGTAGTTCATTCTATTTGCAGCACTACACTCTATAGCTGTCTGACCTCCTTACTCAGAAAAGACAGCATGCAGGGAGTCACATCAAAAACTGCCATGCTATGCTTGGCCAAGGTGGTTACTGCTGCTTCTGTGGCAATGCTTGCAACTTTGAGGGGGAATATGGCCAGTGATAGAACCACTAAACAGTCCTTTTTACCTGGTGCCTAGCCTTAACTGTCTCCCAGTTAGTGGGCACTGAAGATGGGGATTGCAGGTAGATGGAGAAGAGTCCATTGGAAAGAGGGCTCCTTTTGTGGCTAGCCACTGTAGGTGCATAACACAATTTGGCTCATCATAAAGCCTGTATCCACTATGTGTGTTTTATTAACAGGTCATTATATATTTCATTGATGCCAGCCTCCTATGGATTATGTAGGACATTAAACTTCCATTGGATGCCCAGATCCTTTACCAAAGCCTGTAAACCCTTTCTAGTAAAATGAGTTCCTTGTTTGCTCTCTATAATTAGCAGGTGGCTATAGGTGGCACACATCTTTTTGAAGAGCTTCTTGGTTGTCTACTGTCCCCATCAGCATGCCTGATGGGGAACCTCATTTAAGTATTTTCTAAGATGGGATAACCTGTTTCTTTCATATTGTGTATTTCCTTCTGCATCCTAAATAGAAGGACTTTTCAACCCATATTTCAAGTAATGTTTTCTTCCTGAAAATCAGACATGATTGTGTCACATGACATAATATATGCCCAGGATTCTCCCCTTACAAAGCTCCAAAGGCACCTCCCAATTCGTGTGTGATTTTCTAGGAGTAAAGTACTCCTGGCACCACAGACTGTTTTGGTAGGACTTCTATAACCAAGGAACATGGAAAATGAAGGCTGAGCAATTTATGTGGGGTTTTTGAAAAAATACCCCCCAAAATATCCATCAAAATGCTGATAATGTAGATTTGTTGAAATTAATCAAATCTGTCCTCAAAAGGTCTGTTAAGCCAATGATATGAAAATTGTAAACATGAAGAGTATATTTCTGATTCATGAATCAGAAGGAATTCATGAATCAGAATTATTCATGAATTATTCTGGAAGGAATTATTTTTTATGCATCAGGGATGTTTTATGTTGTATGGGAGCCCAGACCCTCTGACCACAGTGACCATCCCCATAAACAGGGCACAGCAAGGCTGGAGGTGAGGGTTTCCTGTCAGGGTAGAAGTTCCCTTTCCTGAGAGCATGTCTGAGTTAGGAATTTGTCCCTTTTCCTCTCTCTGAACCCCAGTACCCCTGACAACATGAGACTGAGAAAACAGGTCAGTTAATATAATGACATAAACTTTTTCATATGAAACTTTCTTATGTCATCAGGAATGAATCTATTGGTGCCTGTAATATGCTTACAAGGCAACTGTCAGTGTATGAGTTCTTTTTATCAGTTGGCTACCACATCTTATTCCAATTCCATTTTGTGGTCAGAGTAGAATGAAATTTCCATTCCCTGTTATACTGGCACCTTGACTGATGTCTTGTAGCCTCTAAGTCTGTGCAACATAAATGCTCCTATATCAGATTTCCAGTTTCTTGCTCACTGTTATAGCAGCCTGAACAGGCTTAGACAAGGGAGTCTATTCCTCAGTATTTTCCAGATGCTAGAAATGCATTCCTTGTCCCATGGATACGTCCTCCTTCTCCACAGCCTAGAAAAGATACACTGACATTTGTGCTTTCATCACTTCCTTCTTTTAATGGAGTATAAATTCCTTCTGTTTCTGTTATTGTAGACAAATTATACTAAGACTCACCCAGATTCTATTGGAACCCCTGTGGATCTCAAATTATAAAAATTATTCAAATATGACAACATCCCTTTTCCATATAGAATTCATAGTTACCAAGCATAGTTCAGAAAACTGCAGCTAATCTCATAGATTATTGGTATTATGAATTACATTTATTTCACTAATTAATCTTTTATCTTCTTTAACAATTTCCATTGTTGTCTGAAAGGAAATTTCTGTTAATGCATTTTTTTTTGTTATTGTAAAATACCAATTTCTCTATCATCTCCATTCATCTCCAGCTTCTCTGCATCTCTTTTTACAGAAAAGCATCTTCTCAACCTCAGTCTGCTTTGTCTCCTTGAAAGGTGGGAAGTCTGAGACTCTCATGGCAAATGGAATCAACATTGCCAAATACTCTGACTCCTCTCTTACTTGATCTGAGCCTGGGGCCTTCCTCCAAAAGTTGTACTTGTCTCCAGCCCTGGGATGTGGGCAACACTAGATAGACACCCTCATTCAGTAAAAGGGCCGTACAACGTTTCAGGACATGTCCCACTCTGCTCTGGATCAGGTTCAGGGAGCAGGGGCAGTAAGGTCAACACTGACCCAGAAGCTGGGTTCACTCTCACTGGATGTGATCTCTTGGACATGCCACAGGCCAGCATGGGGTTCTGTGTTTAGTTATTGAAATGCTATCATGAACACCCTTCCCAGAATACTAACCTGCACTGATGCACAGCCCTCTTGCATATCTTTAAACTTAGAGCTCCGTATATAGTAGAACAACATGCAAATAGGGCCCCTCAGGTCATGAAAAGCAGCCCAGCCCTCACCCTGCAGCTCTGGGACAGGAGAGCAGCCTGGGATTACCAGGTGTTGCCAGTGCCTCCTCAGGCCAGAACACAAACTGCACACCATTGGGCTTGAGCTCATCTGGCCTTTCCTTGTGGTTGTTTTAAGAAGTAACCTATGGAGAATAAGAGACACTTAGAATGTGAATGGATATTAGTGGAAGAAACAGTGGGCAGATGACAGTTTTCTGACCTGATATTTTTGTGTTTGCAGGTGTCTAGTGTGAGGTGTGGCTGGTGGAGTCTGGGGGAGGTTTAGTGCAGCCTGGTGGGTCGCTAAGTCTTTTCTGTGTGGCATCTGGATTCAACTTCGGTAGCGCTGGAATGAACTGGGTCCGCCAGGCTCCAGGGAAGGGTTTGGAGTGGGTGGCAATTATATGGTAAGATGGAAGTCAGAAATACTATGCAGACTCTGTGAAGGGCCGATTCACCATCTCCAAAGATAACGCCAAGAACACATTCTACCTGCAAATGAACAGTTTGAAAATGGAAGACACGGCTGTGTATTACTGCACCGCGAACACAGTGAGGGGAAGCCGGCCTGAACCCAGACACAAACCTCTCTGCAGAAGGGGCTGAAACCACTAGGGGGCGCACAAGGCACATGGAATTTTACAGCTGCGGGGCACCTGGAGGATAAGGCTGGTTTTATTTCTGACGGAACTTCCTCACCATCTGAGATTCAACAGGTAGATACCTAAAACAGCGATCACCATGTTGAGTCTAAAGTCATTTCTTTCCTCCATGTATATTAATTGGACTGACAAATACGTCTCATTTGGAGCTTTTCCCATAAATACCTTTGATGTAACTGATGTCTTCTGGGTTGCTTTGACTGGATCCCAAGGTGCACAAACATGTGGCTGAAAGTTATTTATGGATTTGTTCATAGTGTGTTTACAGGTGAACTTAGACTTTAAACTGGTAACTCAGAAAATCCAATTGTGTTCATCAATGTGGGTGTGTTTCCTCCAAATCATTAAGGGTCTCAATGGCTCTAACAGTGAGGGAGGGAGATTTAATCCCTTCCCACCTGTGTGCTGGGATCTGGAGCTGAACAAAGTCCTTTTCCTGCCCTGGGAACCCTGTTCCTCTGCCTTCTGATCAGGCTGAGTTAGGACAGCTGCTCTCCTGGGTCTGCTGCCTGCGACCCAGGGTCCTGCTCACAGGACTCTAGGGCATCTCACTGTCATAATGTGAACATCACTTCCTCATAAATTAAGATGTAAGTATGAATATTTTGGGTCTACTTCTCTGGAAAACCATGACCAATGCCACTGTAAAGCAGAGGGGTTGCAAATTTACCCATCAGAGCCTACACAAATGTTAACTTGAAACAGTACTGGGATTTGGTGGAAAATAGGTAGGATCTCATTAATTAATGTCACATTAGAATTTGCAAATCTACTACCTAACGATCTCTGCCCTAGACCAGTGGGGTCCATTGAAAGTGCCAGAGCCTTGTAAAGACCCAGAGGAGATGACTGAGGATGGAATAGAGCAATTCTGTGTGTATCAGAGCTCACTGTGACTTCAGCACAAAGTTGATGACAAGACACAGAACATGGATAGCGATTGATCTGGCAAAAAATATTTCTACATCTTGCTCATGAACAGCTAACAACTGCAATTTGCCTTCATGTGGGGACACTTGTGACATTCATTGAATTAAACAACAGAGATTTATTTGATTTATCTGATTACTGTGAATAGTTGCTTAGAGGATGATTGCTTGATGCAATTCCCAAGTGAGATAACACATTATAATAATGATATCAACATAGAAGATAACTATGCACTGACTGAAATGATATGGTGGCACATAACCCACACATGCTTGATAAATTTTTCAGTACACATCCAAGGTTCTGTGGAAGTGGGGACTTTCTCAGTGCTCTCATTGGTAAGAGCCACCTGTAACAGTGAAAACTGAAAGAGGTGCTCTTGTCTGTCCCCAGAACTAAGCAAGAACTCAGTGCCTGTCTGGGGATTGGATTTGGAGGCCTCATTGCCCCTATGTGGAACATCCCCAGAAGTCCTCCATGACTGACCCTACTGAAGGCCACCTTTGAAAGGGGGCCTGGGTAATGATGAGTGGTGTCTGAATTCTTACCTGTGACTAGCTAGTCATTGCAGGAATGTCCATGAGGGTTGAACCAGAGATAAAGAAGCAGGAGAAGATAGTGATTCCTACAGCACCTGATGGTACAGCTGTGTTTCATTGAACAGAGAGTTTCTCTTCACCTGGGATGCAGTGTTTGATATCCTTGGGGAAGGTGTCAGAATGGAAGATAATCATCAGGATTGAACATGAAGAATTGATGAAAAGCTGAGGTGCCTCTCACAGAGCTGACCTCACTCACCTGCTGACTGTTACCCTGCACATCAGGTTACCTGGGAGATCAATCTCACCTGCATCAGCTTACAAATGTGCAGACTTCTCATTTAAGTTATCAGTGTGCCCCCTCCTTCAGGTGTGGGGCATCCAGGAGATTCCCAGATACAGTCCCCTATCCTGAGGTGTTGATCCAGCCATACCTCTGACCATCCCTGGAGATCATCTGATTCATTCTAACCAGCATCTAAGAAAACAGGACCTAAAATAATAGAGCAAGACAAGATGAAGGATTTGTGTTTGTAATGGATGCATTTGATTGGCTTCCAAATAAGTCAGACCTTGGCCAAGAAGACATGTGGAGGGAGGCACAGTCCATATGTGAGGTACATAGAAGATGAAAAATTTAAAGTTCATTAAGATAAAAGTCATCAAAATGTATTTGTTTGAGTGTGTATTTAATTTATTGAAAATTGGGAGTGCAGGACATTAGGACCGCATGCAGCAATACTCAGATCTACAAGCAGAGGGACCTGAGATAGCAGAGGCCCCCAGTGTCCCTGAGAGATTCAGGACTCAGTGGTTTTGCCTGAGTTAGTGCATCTTGCACCTCCAGGGAAGGGGTTCCCAGATGACTTCACAGAGCCTTGGCTTGGGGGCTCCCTGCAGTCAGTGGTAGTTAGTAAGGCATTTATCTGTGCCCAAAGATGACAAAACATATAATGTCCTGAGGGAGCAACCTGAAATAAGGGTGAAGTCACTAAACCTGCAGCTGAGACACTGAGAGGTCCATGCCCTATGGGCTCAGACAGGTTTCCCCGGCATGGAGCAGGCTGGCAGCAGAGGGCACCTGGAAACCATGAGCTCAGGACTGTTGTCAAGGAGAAGGAACACAGGGAGCTGGGTAGCAATTTCCTCTAAGGGCCTTCTTTTTATAAAAACATCTAAAATAAGAGTTGGACATGAGGTGACTAAGTATTCTATACTATCAGAGCACTTGCCAGACTTGATAAGACATAAGACTACACTCAATGGAGCTTTTTCTGTGGCTTCTTTATATCAGAATTATAAAAACCTGGGATAGGGGTGGCTGCATTTTGGAGTTGCCCTCATTTAGGAAGGACACATTCAGGACATAAAGCTAGGACTGATCCAGTGGTTTCTGTGTCACTCGAAGGAGAGTTCTCAATGAGGACTTGTTCCTTGGTAGAGGATCTAAGCCTGTATAGAGTTCAGGGAGCTGACAGGGGACATATATCAGAGACCAATGATTAGGGGTTGGACACTTGAGTCTTCCACTGAGCATTGCCCCTCTTTTCTCTACCTTTTATCAGGTGTATTCAAATATTCAGCTATGAAACACACTGCTTCAAGAATATGCCAAAGACAGAGGTAGACTATGGGTCTGTCTATGTCCTAAGAGCATCACCCACAGCCATACCCTCCCTGACAGAGGTCCTGACTGCACAGCTCCTCACCATGGACTGGAGCCGCCCTGAAGAAGAAGCTGAGACCACCAGGGAGTGTGAAGAGTTGCTGAAAACTAGGACCATCCCAGGAGCATGTGCCCTTGGAGGTTTGGGCTGGTTTCCTGTGGGGTTTCCTCATCATATAAACTTTTTTTCAGGAAACTTCCTCAGATTCCTGATTCTGTGCTCACTTCTGATGTCTCTGGTTTAGAAGTCTGCTAAATAACTCATCAAATGTTACGACCCACTTCAACTTATAACCAGAGGCTCTGCTGGGCTCAACAATGCAGCCCAGCCTCACAGCTCAAGTCCAAGCCAGCCAAGAGTTGAACACATGCTTGCTGGAAAGTGGTCACCAGATGCAAATATCACACACCAGAGAAAAAGGCCTCTGGGGGTAATGGTCATTGACATGGCATCATGCTCACAGCCCCAAGTGTCAGTGACATGAAAGAGAGACTATGTGACTCAATACAGCTTGGGTGAGATGTCCAGGCTGATGACAAATACACAGACGAAGGGGACATGGCACAGTTATCACACACAGAGTTGGAATCTCTGGGAGGAACAGGAGAAGCTCTTCAACAACTAAGATTCACATAGGGAGTCCCAGATAGCAGACCCCAGTTTGTTTACTGAAGCATGAAACACAGGGGAGTGATACTAGTTTAAGGTTCTCAATGGGAATTTCTAATAAACCTGCAGGAGGTTCTGAATTTTCCCAACAAACGTAACACATAGGAGCAGAGCCCTGAAACTCAGGCTTGTCTCCTGCCTGTTGCACTCTGCCCCAGACACTGGCCTTAGCTCCCCTGCAATTTGATATAATTTTGATCTTCTTCTTTTCAATACATGTTGACACTTTATGTGATAATTTATATGAGCTTTAGCCTACATCAGAGTGGTTAGGCATTTGTGCAAGTTGTGATGTATGGTCTAATATGACCAGTATCCACCTGACACCACGGTTTTACAGTATTATTGACTTTATTGACTGTGCTATATTTTACATCCCTGTGTTTAATCTGTAACAGCCTACTTTTTCTTCTTAATCCCTTTACCTTTTTACACCAGGCTCCCAAATATCCTCCAATCTATAAATCTCCAACCTGTTTTCAGGGTCTATGTTTATGCTTCTATAATGCTTATTTATTTATTCTGTTCCTTACCTTCCACATATAAGTGACATCTCATTGAATTTGTGTATCATTGGCTGACTTATTTCACTCAGTATAATACCATCTAGTTAGATCCATGTTGCCACAAATAGAGATATTTTATATTTTAATGGTGTGGTAAATAATACAGATTAATTTTCAAATAAGTGGATTTGCCCTGGCTGGTGGTTGAGTGGATATGTGCCAGTCTGTGAACCCAAAGGTCACTAATTCAATTCCCAGTCAGGGCACATAACAAGCTTGCAAGCCAGGTCTCCAGCCCGGTCTCCAGCCAGGTCCTTTGCTGGAGGCAGGTGAAAGGAAACCATACATTGATGTTTCTCTCCCTTTCTTCCTCCCTCCCTGCCTTCTCTATAAAAAGAATGAATAAAATATTTATATATATTAAATATATATAGTTGTTATATCACATTCATCTCATTTTCCCCCTCTACTGTCCCCTTCCTCACCCTCCTTATCCCCCACAACAGTTAATCCCACCTGTTGTTTGTGTTCATGGGTCATTGATGCTAGTTGTGTGACTAAACTGTTCTTGTTTCTTGCCTCCTTCTCCCCTCCCTAATCCCCCCAACTCTACACACTGAAAGTGTATTCCCTGTATTCATGTCTCTGGTTTTGTTTTGTTTGTTTATTCATTAGTCTCTGGTATTAAGTGAAAACATGTGGCATTTAATTTTTGCTGCCTAGCTTATCCCACTAAGCATGATACTCTCCAATTCCATCCATGCTACTGCAAATGGTAGTTCTGTCTTCTTTCTGCTGCATAGAACTCCGTGGTGTAAGTGTACCAAAGTTTTTTAATCCATCAATCTCCTGAAGGGCACTTAGGTTGTTTCCAGCACTTGGCTATTGTAAATAGTACTGCTATGAAGATAGGGGTTCATAGGTTTATCTGAATTGGTGTTTCAGGATTCTTTGGGTATAATCCTAGCAGTGGAATCACTGGGTCATAAGGCAGTTCTACTTTTAGGGTTTTTTTTTTTTTTTTTTTTTTTTTTTTTGAGGAAATTTCATACTGTCTTCCATAGTGGCTGCACCAGTCAGCATTTCCAACAGCAGTGCACCAGAGTTCCCTTTTCTCCACATCCTCGCCAGCACTTGCTGTTTGTTGATTTGTTGATGGCTATTCTGACAGGTGTGAGGTATCTTGTAGTTTTAATTTGCATCTCTCTGATGGCTAGTGATGTTGAGCACTCTTTAATGTCCCTGTGGGCCCTTTGTATGTCTTCCTTGGAGAAGTGTCTGTTCAGGTCCTTTGCCCATTTTTTAATTGGGTTGTTTGTCTTCCTGGTGTTGAGTTGTATTAGCTCTCTATATATTTTGGATATCAAACTCTTGTCTGAGTTGTCATTAGCAAATATGTTTTCCCATATGGTAGGTTCTCTTTGTATTTCTCAATGTTCTCTTTGGCCAAGCAGAAACTTTTTAGTTTGATGTAGTCTAATTTTTTATTTGTTCCTTTATTTCCCTTGTCTTGAGAGATATTTCAGTGAATATTTTGCTGCATGGGATATCTGAAATTTTGGGGGCCTATGTTTTCCTCTGGGGCTTTTATGGTGGCACTGCTTATGTTCAAGTCTTTTATCCATCTTGAGTTTACTCTGATGTATGGTGAAAGTTCGTAGTCTAGTTTCATTTTTGCACATGCCTGTCCAGTTCTCCAAACACCACTTGTTGAAAAGGCTATTTACACTCCATTTTATGTTCCTTATCCCTTTGTCAAATATTAGTTGCCCATAGAGTCCTGGATTTATTTCTGGGCTCTCTATTGTGTTCCATTGGTCCGTTTGTTTATTTGTGTGACAGTACCAGACTGTTTTGGTTACTATGACTTTGTAATATAATTTGATGTCTGGTATTGTGATTCCTCCTACCTCCTTCTTCTTTCTCAGGATTGCTGAGATTTGGGATCATTTTTGACTCCATATGATTTTTTAAAGTGTTTGTTCTAGTTCTGTGCACTATGATATTGGTATTTTAATACAGATTGCATTGAATCGGTAGATGGTTTTGGGTACTATGAACATTTTAATGTTGTGAAGTCTTCCCAACCATTAACATGGTATGTGCTTCCATTTATTTGCATCATCCTTCATTTCTTTCTTCAGTGTTCCATAGTTTTCTGAGTACAAGTCCTTTATTTCATTGGTTAAGTTTTTTCCTAAGCACTTTATTTTTCTTATTGCTTGGTAAATGGAACTTGTTTTCTAGCTTCTATCTCTAATGTTTCATTGTTGGTGTATAAAAATGACTTTGATTTCTGGATATTGACTTTGTATCCAGCTATTTTGACAAATTCAGTTATTATATGGAATAGCTTTTTAGTGGAATCTATAGGGTTTTCTATGTACACTATCATGTCATCTGCAAATAATGACAGTTTTACATCATCCTTTCCCATTTGGATGCCTTTGAATCATTGTTCTTGTCTGATTGTTGTGGCTAGAACTTCTAAAACTTTGTTGAACAGAAGTGGAGAGAGCAGACACCCTTGAGTTGTTCCTGATCTGAAGAGAAACACTTTCAGTTTTTGCCTATTAAGTATGATGTTACATTCAGGTTTCTCATATATGGCTTTTATTATGTTGAGGTATGTTCCCTCTGATCCCATCTTGCTGAGGGTTTTTATCATAAAAGGATGCTGTACTTTATGAAATGGTTTTTCGCCATCTATTGATATGATCATATGTTTTTTTTTTTTGTTGTTGTTTTCCAGTTTGTTTATGTGGTGTATTACATTTATTGATTTGCGAATATTGAACCATCCTTGCATCCCTGGGAAGAATCTCACTTGGTCATGGAGTATAATTTTTTAACTATATTGTTGGATTCAGTGTGTCAACGTTTTGTAGTTCTATTTTTTTAAAAAAATTTATTGTTGTTGTATTACATCCATCCCCTTTTTGCTCCCCTCTGTCCCCCTCCTCACCCACCCATTCCCCCAAAGTCAATCCCACCTGTTGTCCATGTTCATGGTTCCTTTATACTAGGTTCTTGTCTAAGCTGCTCCACTTTCTTGCCTGGGCCTCCCCCCTCCCCCCAACCCCATTCCCCCTGACCACTGAAGGCCTATTCCTTGTATTCATATACTTGGTTCTGTTTTGATTGTTGTTAGTTTTGGTCATTATTGTCCCATAGTAGGTGAGATCATATGATATTTGTCCATCAGTGGATGATTGGATCAAAAAACTTTGGTACATTTACACAATGGAATTCTATATAGCAGAAAGAAAGAAGGAACTTGTACCCTTTGCAACAACATGGATGGAACTGGAGTGTAGTTCTATTTTTTTAAATGATCTTATTTATTATTTTTCAGAGAGAGAGAGGAAGACAGGGAATGAAACATCAGAGTATGCATGCCTTTCACCTGCCTCCAGCTACAGACCTTGCTGGAGACCTGGCTTGCAACCTGGTTATGTTGCCCTGGCTGGGAATCCTACTAGCAACCTTTGGGTTTCCAGGTCAGCGCCTTATCCACTGTACCACCAGCCAGGGCTCTCAATATTTTGTTGAGAATTTTTGCATCTAAGTTCATCAAAGATATGGGCCTGTAGTTTTCTTTCTCTGTTGGGTCTTGACCTGGTTTGGGGATTAGAATGATTCTGGCATCATAAAAAAGAGTTTGGGAGTCTTCCCTTTTCTTGGATTTTTTGGAATAATTTGAGAAGGATAGGAGTTGGTTCTTCCCTAAATGTTTGGTGAAATTCACCTGTGTAGCCATCTGAACCAGTTTGCCCACAATGTTTAAATCTGGTTTTGCCATGGAGTCTGGAGCATAAAAACAATAATGAGGCCACAAGTCTTCTGCATATTCAGCACAAAACTCTAAGGGAAGGGACATGATGTGGAAGCACTGTCTGATTCTCAGTAGTGTTCATACTCTGTCTCCCAATGATCCACACACACACACTCCATCTCTCTAACATTGGTTCCTTGTGCTTTAGGGTCACACTCTGTTCTTAACTCATACTCTGACCACTTTGTAAGAGAAATAGGGTCAGATGTAACTTCCCATCTCCTGGATATGAACCTCCAGCATTTTAATTCTCCCTCCTGTCAATAGCATTGAAGTTTCTAGGTGTGTTCATATCCAGTTGGTTGCAAAGGCATCTTTCACCTTACATACCTCTCTTTTTATGAAAATTTACTCTCCTGGGCCAGGTGTTTATCTCCTGAGGCAGTTGGGACACTGGGAAGGGTTTAAGATTAAATATGGGGACTAATTCTTTTTTTTTTTTTTTAATTTTATTGTTGTTGTATTACATCTATCCCCTTTTTGCTCCCCTCTGTCCCCCTTCC
>PVIW01016238.1:0-17278 GCA_004026585.1 Noctilio leporinus | reverse complement strand
TTTTTTTTTTTTTTTTTTTTTTTTTTTTTTTTTTTTTTTTTTTTTTTTTTTTTTTTTTTTTTTTTTTTTTTTTTTTTTTTTTTTTTTTTTTTTTTTTTTTTTTTTTTTTTTTTTTTTTTTTTTTTTTTTTTTTTTTTTTTTTTTTTTTTTTTTTTTTTTTTTTTTTTTTTGGTGCTGATGTAGTTCTCAGATAGTTCCTTATAGCTTCCCTTAAAATCTTCATCGTTCCCCTGGAGTTGTCTGTAGTTTTCTTTGAGCTGGCTGAGCTGATTGAGCATCTCCACCATCATTATTTTTAATTCCATATCTGATATTTTACTTGTCTGTGTTTCACTTAGTGATCTCTCTGAATCTGTGATCAACTTGCAGTCTAAAGGGCAACTGGGCTAGACTGAATGATTCAATTGTCATCCAATGAATTTGTGATCAGCTGCCAGGCCCAAGGGCTACTGGGTGGGAGAAACCAAATCTGTTGTGAACCAATGAATCCATGAACAGCCATCAGACTCACTTGCCATTGTGTGAGGGCTTACTGTCTGTCCAAGCTGTAAGTCAGAGAGTTTGTAATCATCTGCCAAGCCCAGGCACTGCATTGTGAGAAATACTCTTCAGGTGCCTGCTATTGTAACTATGCTCAGAAAGGGCAAGGCAGGAAATATTTATTTAGATTAAGCCAAAGAATTGCGATCGGGCATCAGGCTCAGGCACAGCTGGTGGAGGCAGATTGCTTCCAGTGGGTGGGGCTATGAGGTCCCCTCATATGGAAGTCATTTGGTGCAGTGTAGTCTGCCTGGGGTGTGGGTGATGAGTAAGCACTGGGATCTCCAAAGCTGCCTCCCCACTTCTCTCCTCCAAATCATTGCCATAAACACCCCCTAGGCCATTCTGCCCTCCCTCTGCTGGAACCCAGGATAGGTGGGTGCTAATGTATTTTTTTTGTGTGTGTGTATTTTGTGTGTGTGTGTGTGTGGTCATGTTAGTCATTCTCTTTCTCCAGCATTCTCTCAGGCTAGTAAACTCCATGGCTTTCCACTCTTCTCAGCTTTATGCTGCTCTACTATCTGCTGTGTTGCTGTAGACTGGGAAATTCAGCTGTAGGACCAGAAGCTACCCTTCTCAGGTGGAGCCCCCAGCTTCATACATTTGGTTACTGCCTCGAGTGGGGGCCCAGCCAGACCTCTTGGGATTCCACAATTCCCACCTGTGACTGAGTTTAAGGTTTAAATGTAGGAGTAGCTCAATAATGGAGAGCAGGTTTGCTTTGAAGTGAACATTTTGATTATTTCTAGACTTAAGATTGTTTATGGATGAATGTTATAGTTAGAAAAAGTGTTAGTGTTAGATTTAAGCCTTGGTACAGACATAGAGTCACATAAATTGTTAAAATTGGTTATTATTATTATTTGTTGGAATCAGAATTGGTCTTACCTTAATGGTTCAATTTGAATTGAAGTTCAGATTTGCATGCACATTTTAGCCAGTTTAAAAGCAGTCTTTGTAAAATGAGTACCTTTTGCTCCAAGGTTTGTTTTGAGTTTTGTATTAAAGTTAAATTAGTGGAAGAATGACTGGTGAGACTTGAAATTAGTGTATTTTCTCCTGAAGTTAGGGTAGATTTAGTATGATGTTTTTTAAGTGGTCACTTGCAAATAAACTTCAAGAATATGTTGCTCTTACATGTCTGATGTGGCTCAGTGTATTGAGCACTGGCCTGTGAATGAAAGTTTTGCTGGTTGATTCCCTTTCAGGGTACATGCCTGGGTTGCAGGTCAGATCACCACGTGGGAGCATGTGAGAGGCAACCGCTCATTGATGGTTGTCACCCTCTCTTTCACTCGCCATTTTCCTCATTCTAAAATACCGAAATAAAATCATAAAAAGAAAATAATATGCTGTTTAATGAGTGCATATATGTAATAAATTCTTTTTAAAAGTGCTAGTAGCAAACTGCTTGCCACAATGCCAAATTTGTAAATTATGTTACACTCTAAAAATATTTTTTAAAACTTCCAGCATTCTGCACACTGAGTTCAGTAATACCTTTCTTCAAATAGAGAATCCTATTCAAAGCAATGAATGTACAATTTATTACATAGTGTATGATGTAAAAATTTTAAAGCTTCTTGAGGAAATTCTGACTAAAAGATTCTACTTTTATAAACAATGCTTTCTATTATGTAAAACTTAATCCAAATTCTAATCTAAATGCTAGGCCAAACCTTAATTTTTATCCTAAAGCTAATTGTAACCAAAACCCTCACATTAATTCAAATTAACTCAAATGCTAGCCCTCACACTGTAACCTTATTCTAGTTCTAACCCCACCCTAACTTTTACCCTAACATTAATCTACACCCTCAATGAAACCCTAAACCTAACCCAAACTCTAAGTCTAACCCTAATGCTAAACCTAAGCCTAATTCTATACCTAATGCTAGTTCTGACACTAACACCAAACCTAACTCTAACTGTAAACCAACTGCACCCTATCTACCCTAGCCCTAACCATAACCCTAACCCTAATTCTACCCCTAAAGCAACAGTTAAAGCCAACTTTAATCCTAATCCTAAACCTAATGCGAATGCAAGTTCTTTCTCTAACCCTAATGCCAGTGTTAGTGCTAACCCTAATGCAAACTCTAACCCTAACCCTAACCTAAATGGTAGTCCTATCTGTAACTCTAAACCTAACCCTAATTCTAATGCTAGTTGGAAATCTAAATGCAAACTCTAACAGTAGTCCTAAATGTAACCCTAACCTTAGCTCTAACCCTAACCCTAACTCTAATCCCAACAGCCCTAACTGAAACCCTAACCCTGAATCTATATGTAACATTAATGCTAGATCTACCCTTATACTAAACCTAAACTTAAGATTAGCACTAATGCTACATGCCAACTTAACCATAAACCTTGTCCAAACACTAAGTGTGACTTTAATCCTAAACCTAACCTTAATACAAGCCTTTTTTTTTTTTTTTCAATTTTAAAAGATGTGATTTATTATTTTTCAGATGGAGAGGAAGGGAGGGAGGAAGAAAGAGAGAAACATCAATGTATGGTTGCCTTTCATTTGCCTATCTCTAACCCTAATCATCACTCTAACTCTAAACCTAACCCTAATGCTAACCTTAAAGCTATCTGTAATATTAATGCTAGCCCTTACTCTAACCATAATGTCTACCCTAATGTTAAACCAAAACCAAACTCTAATCTTAATTCTAACCTTAACTCTAGCCTAAACTCTAAACCTATGCTTAACACTAGCCCTATCCCTAATGCTAGTTCTCAAACTAATCCTAATTCTAATCCTAACACTAAGCTAATTGCTAACACTAACCCTAACCCTAACGCTAGCCCCAACACTTACACTAAACCTAATACTCACACTAAGCCTATCTCGGCCTTGAACCTAACTCTAACACCAAGCTAGTCCACATCACAACCCTAATGGTAATCCTACGCATAACCCTAACCATAATACAACACTACTCCAAACTCTAATTTTAATGATATTTCTAACCCTAACCAAAAATTTAAACCTAATACTAGCCCTAATTCTAACCCTAATGCCAGGGCAGCTGGATGCTGCCCTGTTCTCCACCCTGCTGCTGTAGCTGGGAATCTCAGCTTGGGGACCAGGTCCACCCTTCTCAGGTGGAGCACCAGCTCCATCCCTTTGGCCGTTGCCTCCAGTTGGGGCCCAGCCTCACATTTCCATGATTCCTACCAGTCATGTTGTGATGAAGAGTCTTCTGTGGCCCTAATTTGGTCATAAATCTGAACCTAAACCTAAGCTTAAACCTACCCTAATGCATTTTTAAAAATATTTTAAGTTGTTATTATACTACACTCATCTCATTTTTCCACCTCAGCCCTCCCCTTTCCAAACTTCCTTACTTCAACCCACAGTTAATCTCACGTGCTTTTTAATGTTCATGGGTCATTGAATCTAGTTCTTGAATAAACTGTTCCCCTTCCTTTCCTCTTTTTCCCCCACCCCCACCCCCTTCCCTCTATACACTGAAAGTGTGTTCCCTGTATACATGTCTCTGGTTCTGTTTGTTTGTCTGTTTGTACATTAGTCTCCTGTACTATGAGAGAATATGTAGTATTTAACTTTTGCTGCCTGGCTTATCTCACTAAGTATGATATTCTCCAGTTGTATCCATGCTATCACAAATGGTAGTTCTCTCTTTCTTTCTGCTGCATAGAACTCCATCGTGTTAATGTACCAGAGTTCTTTGATCCATTCATCCACTGAAGGGCACTTAGGTTGTTTCCAGCACTTGGCTATAATAAATAGTGCTGCTATGAACATAGGGATGCATAGGTCCTTCTGAATTGGTGTTTCAGGATTCTTTGGGTATAATCTTAGCAGTGAAATCACTGGGTCATAATGTAGTTCTATTCTTAGATTTAGAGGAAATTCCATACTGTTTTCTATAGTGGCAGCACCAGCCTACAGTCTCAGCAACAGTGCACCAGGGTTCCCTTTTCCACACATGTTCCCCAGCACTTGTTGTTTGTTGATTTGTTAATGATGGCCATTCTGACAGGTGTGAGGTGTTAACTCATTGTAGTTCTAATTTGCATCTCTCTGATGGCTTGTGAAGTTGAACGTTCCTTCATGTGCTTTTGGGCCCTTTGTATCTCTTCCTTGGAGACATGTCTGTTCAGGTCCTTTGCCCATTTGTTAATTGGGTTGTTTGTCTCCCTGGTGTTGAGTCATATTAACTCTTTATATATGTTGGAGGTCAAACCCTTGTCTGAGGTGTCAGTGGCAAATGTTATTCCATATGATTGATCCCCTTTTTTATTTTCTCAATGTTTTCTTTAGCTGAGCAGAAACCTTTTTAGTTTGATGTAGTCCTACTTGTTCATTTGTTCCTTTATTTCCCTCGCCTTGGGAGATACTTCAGTGAAAATTTTGCTGCATGGGATATCTGTAATATTTTTGCCTATATTTACCTCTAGAGCTTTTTGGTGGCACTGCTTATGTTTAAGTCTTTTATCCATCTTGATAAAGAAGTCAGTGTAAGTTCATGGTCCAGTTCCTTTCTTTCTTTCTTTTCTTTCTTTTCTTTCTTTCTTTCTTTTTTTTTTTAATGTCTCTGTCCAGTTCTCCCAACACCTCTTGTTAAAGAGGTTATTTGCACCCCATTTTATGGTTGTTCCCCCTTTGCCAAGTACTAGTTTCCCATTTAGTCTTGGGTTTATTTCTGGGCTCTCTGTTCTGTTGCATTGATCTGTTTGTCCTTTTTCCAGTACAAGACTGTTTTTTGTTTACTATGACTTTGTAGTAAAGCATGGTATCTGGTATTGTGATTCCTTCTACTTCATTCTTCTTTCTCAGGATTGCTGTAGCTATACATGGTCATTTTGACTCCATATGAATTTTTTTTAGTGTTTGTTCTAATTCTGTGAAATAGAATGTTGGCATTTTCATAGGGATTGCCTTGAATGTGTAGATGGTTTTGGATAAAATTAACATCATTTTAATTAAAATGAAGTTAATTCTTCCCAACCATGAATATGGTATGTGCTTCCATTTATGTGTATCTTCCTTAAGTTTTTTCTTGAGTGTTCCATAGTTTTGTTTTGTTTTGTTTTTAGTACAAGTCCTTTACTTCCTTGGTTAAGTTAATCCCTAAGCACTTTATTTATCTTGTTGATATGGTAAATGGGATTTGTTTTCTAGCCTCTACTTGCAATGATTCATTGCTGTTGTATAAAAATGCCTTTGATTTCTGGATATTAACTTTGTATACATCTATTTACCCAAATTCATTTATTAGGTGAAGTAGATTTTTAGGGTACCTATAGTGTTTTCTATGTATACTATCATGTCATCTGCAAATAATGATAGTTTTACTTCCTCCTTTTCAATGTGGATACTTTGATACATTTTTCATGTCTGATTTTTGTATCTAGAACTTCCAAGACTATGTTGAATAGAAATGGATAGAGTGGGCATCCTTGCCTTGTTTCTGATCTTAAGGGAAAGACTTTCAGTTTTTTCCCTTGAGTATGATGCCAGCTTCAGATTCTCATATATGGCCTTCATTGTGTTGAGGTATGCTCCTTCTATTCCCATCTTGCTGAGGGTTTTTATCATAACAGGGTGCTATACTTTATCAAATGTTTTTTCAGCATCTCTTGATATGATCATATGCTATTTGTCTTTCAGTTTGTTTATGTGGTGTATTGCATTTTTGATTTGTGAATTTTGAACCATCCTTGTATCCCTGGGATGAATCTTACTTGGTCATGCTGTATACTTTTGTTAATATATTGCTAGATCTAGTTTCCCAATATTTTGTTGAGAATTTTTGCCCCTAAGTTCATCAGAGATATTGGCCTGTTGTACTCTGTCATTGTTGAGTCTTGACCTGGTTTTAGGATTAGAATAGTACTGGCCTCATAAAAAGAGTTTGGGAGTCTTACCTCTTCTTGGATTCTTTGAAATATTTTGAGGAAGATAGGAGGTAGTTCTACTTTACATGTTTTTGTAAAATTCATCTGTGTAGCCACCTGTACCAGGGCTCTTGTGCACTGAGAGATTTTTGATTACTTCTTCAATTTCACTAGTTTTTATTGGTCTATTCAGGCTTTCTGCTTCTTCTTGTTTGAGATTTGGTATGTTACACATTTCCAGAAATTTGTCCATTTCACCCAGGTTGCCAAATTTCTTGTCATATAATTGTATGTAGTAATTTCCTACATTTTTTTTTTTTTAATATCTGTGGTATCAGTCAGTAGTGACTTCTCCTCTGTTGTTTCTGATGTTGCTTATTTGTATCCACTCTCTTATTTTCTTGATGAGTCTTGTTAATGGTTTTTCAATTTTGTTTATCTTTTCAAAGAAGCAGCTCCTGGATTTGTTGATCCTTTGAATTGTGCTTTTAGTCTCTATGTTGTTTAATTCTGCTCTGATGTTGATAATTTCCTTCCTTCTGCTTGATCTGGACTTTGTTTGTTGTTGCTGTACTAGTTCTTAAAGATTTATGGTTAGGTTGTTTGTATGAGTGTCTTCTAGCCTTTTTAGGTACGCCTGTATTACAATGCATTTCCCCGTGAGGACTGCCCTCACTGTGTCCCATAGGTTTTGGTGTGTTGTAAATTCATTTTCATTTGTTTCTGGATAGGTATTGATTTCTTCTTTAGTCTCATTATTAACCCATTCCTTACTTAATAGCAAGTTATTCAGTCTCCATGAGTTGTATTGTTTTGGATTTTGTTTTTCCTTGAGATTGGTTTCTAGTTTCTATCCATTGTGATCTATGAAGATGCTTGATATGATTTCCATTTGCTTGAATTTGTGGAGGCTTGTTTTGTGTCCTACCACATGGTTTATTTTTGAGAATGTTCCATGTGCATTATTGAACAATGTGTCTTTCTCTTCTTTTGGGTGAAAAGTTCTGTATATGAAAGTCAAGTCCATTTCATCTATACTGTAGTTCAATGCTGTAATATCCTTGGTGTTTATTTATTTATTTTTTTGCTTAAAAGATTTGTCTATTGTTGATAATGGGTTATTGAAGGCCCCTACTATTAGTGTGTTGCTGTCTATATCCTTCTTGAAGTCCTCCAAGAATTTTCTTATATATTTGGGTGCTCCTACATAGGAGGAGCACCCTTATTTATAAGGGTTATGTTTTCTTGATGGATTGTTCCCTTAAGTATTATGAGATGTCCTTCTTTGTCTCTTTTTACGTCCATTGTGAACTCTGTTTTATCTGATATAAGTATTGCTAACCCAGACTTTTTTCATGTCCATTTGTTTGAAATAGATTTTTCCATCCATTCACTTTCAGTCTGTGTTGATCTATTGTTCTGAACTGGGTCTCTTGCAGACAGCACATATGTGGGTTGTGTTTTCTTATCAATTCAGCTACCCCATGTCCTGTTATTGGTACATTTAATATGTTTACATGTAAGATCATTATTGAAAGATATTTCTTCATTGACATTTCCACCCCTTTGTTCCTGTATTCCTCTTTGTCTCCCTTTGTTTATTCATCTTTTAAAAGCAGACCTTCTAGCAGCATCTCTTGCAGTGCTGGTTTGGTGGAGGTGTATTCGTTTAGCCTTATTTTGTCTAGGAAACTCCTTATTTCATCTTCCTTTTTGAATGAGAGCCTAGCTGGGTAGAGTATTCTTGGTTGCAGACCTCTGCTTTTCATTACTTGGAGTGTTTTTTGTTTGTTTGTTTTTGCCATCCCATGTGGCTTGTATTATTTCTGCTGAGAAATAATTTGATAAACTTATTGGCAATCCGTTCTGTGTTATTTGCTGTTTCTCTCTTGATGCTTTTAGGATTCTCTCTTTGTCTTTGAAGTTTGCCATTTTGATTATGATGTGTCTTGTAGTAGGCCTGTTTGGGTTCATCTTCATTGGGACCCTCTGTGCTTCCTGAACTTGAATGAACCTTTCACTTGTCATTTTAGGGAAGCTTTCTGTCATTACCTTTTCAAACATGTTTTCTAGTTCTTGCTTCCCTTCTCCTTCTTGTATCCCTATGATACAGATATTATTGCATTTCATGTGGTCCTCTATCTCTCTTAAAACTTTTTCAGTCTTTTTTTTTTTTTCCCCCATCTTGTTGCAGTGTCTGGTTGTTTTTTTTTCCCTTTTGCATTCCAGTCCACTTATCTGGTCCTCTGCTTCATCTAACCTGCTTTGAATTCCTTCTGTTGTATTCTTCAGTTCTGAGATTATGTTATTCATTTCCTCTTGGTTCTTACTGATAGTTTCTATGTCTTTTTAATGCTGGTGTAAGTTTCCATAAGTTCCTTGTACTTACCCTGGAGTTCTTTGTTTAGTTCTGTTAGTTCATGGAGCTTTCTGATAATGATTTCTTTGAATTCCATGTCTGATAGCTTGCTAGTTTCTGTTTCAATTCTCAGTCTGTCTGGTGATTTCTCCTTTCCTTTTGGTGATAGAATGATTCCTCCCCCCACCTCCCATTTTGGGTGTCTGGTATTGCTCATTATTATCTTGGATTGATCTGCTTTGATCCCTGCCTTCATGCTTTTCTGTGTTATGAGATTTGTGGGGTCCAGTGTTGCAGTCTCCTAGATTTCCTCAACTTGTTGCTTTTGGGGTGCACTTTATGCCATTAACTTGGGCTCTCTGGTTGTATTTTAGATTTGTTTTATGTGTTGTTCCTTCCACTCCAGTTGGCTGATTGAGAGACACTCCTTCTATCACATCTTATCCACTGTTTTTGAGCTGCTCCTAAAACAGAACCACCAGTCCAGGCAAAATAACCACACCTTCAAAGATATCTTACTCCTTAATTCCCCTTTCAACTGCACATGAACAGAGCTAAACACCCATACTCTGCAAAGTATCCCCAACCCTTAATCACACCCTCAGCTGCAACTGACCCAGTCTTAATAGGGATGTAGATATGACAAATCTGTTATAAGAGGGTAGAATTATTAGGTTGACTAGAAGACAGATAATTTTGAAATGTGCAAAGGAGTAGCAAAGATATTGGGGATTTGAAAGAGAAAGCCAACTTCATCTCATATAGAAATGGGGAGGGAGGAAATCAGAATGCCTGAAGTGTGAGTGAACAGTATTAAGCCTATATGTATAGTTGCCACACCTACCTCCATGTCCACTCTCAATGAGCACTGATTTGTCCAGGTGGAGCCATGCCCCATGTAGTTTTAGCAGAAAAAAAGAATGTATAGTCCCTTTTAGCACGCTGTCATAAACACACACACACACACACACACACACACACACACACACACACACAAATGTTTTAAGAGGCTGGAGAGGTGAGGAATACTTAGACTGAGAATTAGGAATGAGCTGTAGCAAGAGAGTGGATAGACTTTAAAAGAAGAGTAGGAGAATATTGGGTAGTTTGATGAACTGGGAGAAGGGAGGAATAAAAACATAGGGATTGGGATACACTATGATATAAACACTATTTACTTGAAATACACTCATCATGAGTGTTGGAAGTAACTTTTGAAAAGGATATATTAGGGATTAATAGTTCATGTAGCTCTTGGTGTAAATTAGGTACTTGAGATTAGCAGCAATCCATTTCCAGAGTCTGCCTCTTTTCCTTGATCAAGTCTCTTGCAGTCTGCAGTCACACTGTGGTACCTTGGAATGGTAGGGACTATGCTGTTACAGTCAGGGCTGATACTGAGTGCCACACAGCTGGTAGGCTGAGCCTCCAGTAGTCTAGCTGAGTTTCAGCACTGCTGGCATTTTGGGGCACTCCCTTCTCTCCTTGGTTATGTGTGAAGAACTGCAAAGTGCTTTTGTGGTATTGATGGCTACTTCTCCCCATCTGGCTACTTGAGGAGGTTTCTGCCTGCATCTTTCTGCCACTAGCACTACACTAGCCATAACTTTAACCCTCAACCTACCCATATGTAACACTAACCCTAAACCTAATGCTAAGTCTAACCATAACCCTAACCTTAAGGTTAATCCTAACCCTAACCCTAACCTTAACTCTCACCCTAATGCTAAACCTATCCTAACTTTAAATGTAACCCTAGCCCTAACCCTAATTCTAATCCTAACCCTTATGTTAAACCTAATCATAAACCTAATTCTAGTCCTAACCCTAACCCTAATTTTAATATTAATTCCAACACTAATGCTTGATCTAATATTAACCATACCTCTAACCCTAATCTCAACCCTAGGTTGAACTATAGGCCTGAGCCAAAAGCTAGCTCTAATCTGACCCCTAAACCTAGTTTAGCCATAACCCTAGTGCTAGTCCTCACCTTAACCCTGACCCAAACCCAAACCTCAGCCTAATGCTCAACCTAAATCTATAGATAACTCTAACACTAGTCCTAACACTAGCCCTAAGCTGAAACCTAACTCTAACCCTAAATCTAACCCTAACTGTAAACCTAACTGTTACCATAATGGAAATCCTACCCTATTGACAACTCTAATGCTAGTTTTAAATCTAACCCTGACCCTAACAATAACAAGAACTCTAAACCTAACCCTTACCCTATCCTAACCCTACTCAACACCAACCTTAACCCTAACCCTAATACTGATGCTGAACTTTACCCTAACCCTAACAGTGACACTAGCCCTAACCCTTACCATAACACTAACACAACTTCCATCAATAATGCTTAATTATTAACCCTAACCATTATCCTAACCTAAATGCTAGGCTGAAAGTTAACCCTAACCCTAACCAGATCACTAACCCTAAACTTGATGCTAAACCTAACCTTATCCATAATGCTGGTTGTAACTCTAATCCTAGCCCTAACCTAACCCTAATGTTAATTCTACCTCTAACCTTCTTGCTAGTAATAACCCTGGCCCTAATCCTCACCCTATTCCAACCCTAAACCTAACTCTAATTCATTTTTCTTACTTTTTTTTTTTTTACTTTAATTTTATTGTTGTACTACATTTATCCCATTCCCCACCCCCCACTGCTCTCCACTAACCTATCCTCCCCACCCCATCCCACTAAGTCAATTCCACATATTTTCCATGTATGGGTCATCCATGCTAGTTTCTTGACTAAACTATTCCTCCTCTTTGCCTCTTTCACTCCCTGACCCCCACTGAACACTGAAAGTCTGTTCCTTATATTCATTTATTTGGTTCTGTTTGTTTGTTTTGTTCATTAGTCTCCAGTACTGGGTGAGATCATATGATACTTACCTTTCACTGACTGACTTATTTCATTAAACATAATACTCTCCAGTTCCATCCATGTTGTCATAAAAGGTAGGAGCTTCTCCTTTCTTTCTGCTGTGTAATAGTCAATTGTGCAAATGGACCAAATATTTGTTTAATCAATTCATCCACTGATGGGCACTTAGGCTGTTTCCAGCACTTGGCTATTGTAAATAGCAATGCTATGAACATAGTGGTACATAGGTTTTTCTGAATTGGTGTTTTGGGATTCTTGGGGCATAATCCTAGCAATGGAATAGCTGGATCAATAGACAGCTCCATTTTTATTTTTTGAAGAAATTTCCTACTATTTTCCATAGTGGCTGCAGTTGGTTTTCCCACCAACTGCACCAGGGATTCCATTTCTCTGCATCCTCACCAGCACTTGTTTGATTTCTTGATGATTGCCATTCTGACAAGCGTGAGGTGGTGTCTTATTGTGGTTTCAATTTGCATCTCTCAGGTGGCTAGTGATGTTGAACATTCTTTCACATGCCTATGGGCCCTTTGTATGTCCTCAGAAAAGTGTCTTGTCAGGTCCTTTGCCCACTTATTAATGGGATCTCTTTCCCCTTGGTGTTGAATTGCATAAGTTCTTTGTATATTTTGGAGATCCAATCCTTGTCTGAGGTATCACTGAGAAACACTTTTTCCCACACAGTTGCTTCCCTTTAAATTTAGTTGATGTTTTCTTTAGTTTCCCAGAAACTTTTCAGTTTGATATAGTCCCATTTGTTTATTTGCACCTTTATTTCCTTTATTCTTGGGGAAGTATCAGTAAAAATATTTCTGTGTAGGATATTTGAAATTTTAATTCCTATGTTTCCCTCTAAGACTTTTATGGTATCAGAGTTTATGTTTAAGTCTTTTATCTATTTTGAGTTTATTCTGGTGTGAGTGTATGTTGGTGGTCCAGTTTTAATTTCTTTTGTTCATGTTTCTGTGTAGTTCTCCAAACACCACTTGTTGACGAGGCTATTTTTACTCCATTTTATGTTCCTCCCCTTTCTGTTGAATATTAATTAGCCATAGATAACTGGGTTTATTTCAGGGCTCTCTATTCTGTTCCATTGATCTATATGACTATTCTTATGCCAGTGCCAGATTGTTTTGATTACAATGGCCTTGTAGTATAATTTGATATCTGGTATTGTGATTCCTCCTACTTTGTTCTTCTTTATCAAGATTGCTGTGTCTATTTGGAGTCATTTTTTGGCTCCATATATGTTTCTGAATTATTTTTTCTATATCTGTAAAATATGTCATCAGTATTTTAATTGAGATTTAATTGAACCAATAGATTGCTTTGGGTAGTATGAACATTTTAATGATGTTAATTTTTCCCATTCATCAATATGGTATATGCTTCCATTTATTTGTATCTTCCTTAATTTCTTTCTTCAGTGTTCTGTAGTTTTCTGAGTACAACTATTTTACCTCTTTGGATAAGTTTATTCCTAAGTACTTTATTTTACTTGTTGCTATGGTAAATGGCATTATTTTACAGCCTCTACTCTGATGTTTCATTATTGGTGTACAAAAATGCCTTTGAATATTGACTTTCTATCCAGCTTTTTGACTAAATTTTCTTTTTTTCAACTATATTGTTTTTTTTTTAATTTATTTTTATTTTTATTTTTATTGTTGTTGTATTACATCCATCACTTTTTGCTCCTCTCTGTCGACTAAATTTTCTTAGTTGGTCAGGTAAGTTTGTGATGGAGTCTATTGGGTTTCGTATGTTCACTGTCATGTCATCTGCAAATAATGATAGTTTCACTTCCTCCTTTTCCAATTTGGATACTTTTTTTTTTTTTTTTTCTAATTAGAACTTCTAAAACAATGTTGATCAGAATTGAAGAAATTAGGGAAAAACTTGTTTTGTTCCTGATCGTAGGGGGATAGCTATTAGTTTCTGCTCATTGAGTATGATGTTGGCTTCAAGTTTCTTATATATAGCCTTTATTATGTTGTGGTATGCTCCCTCTATTCTCATTATGCTGAGGGGTGTTTTAAATAATAAATGGTTGCTGTATTTCATCAAATGCTTTTTCAGCATCTATTGATATGATCATATGATTTTTGACTTTCATTTCTTAAAGATTTTATTTAGAATATTTCAGGCAGAAGAAAGGACAGAGGCAGAGAAGAAGAGAGACATCAATGTATGGTTGCCTTTCACCTGCCTCCAGCTACAGAGCTGGCTGGAGACCTGGCTCCAAAGTGTTTATGCGACCTGGCTGGGGAATCAAACCAGCAACCTTTGGGTTCACAGGCCAGTGCCTTATCCACTGTGCCAGCAGCCAGGGCTGACTTTCATTTTCTTTATGTGGTATATCACATTCTTTGATTTGTGAATATTTTACCATCCTTGCATTTCTGGGATGAATTCCAATTGATCATGATTACCTTTTTAATGTATTGCTGAATCTGGTCGTTAAAATTTTTGTTGAGAATTATAGCATCTATATTCATCAACAAAATTGGCCTGTAACTTTTCTTAGTGGTGTCTTTACCTGGTTTGGGGATTAGAATACTATTGGCTTCACAGAAAGAGTTTAGGAGTCTTTCTTCTTCTTAGATATTTTAGAATAGGTTGAGAAGTATAGAGGTTAGTTCTTCTTTAAATGTTTCATAAAGTTCCCCTGTGGACCCAACTGGTCTGGAAAGCATGAATTTTGAGCTTTTTTTTTTTTTTATTGTATTTATTATTTTCAGAGAGAGGTGGAAGGAGAGAGAGAGAGAGAGAGAGAGAGAGAGAGAGAGAGAGAGAGAGATCAATGTATGGTTGTCTGTCACCTCCCTCCAGCTACAGATCCGGCTGGAGACCTGGCTTGCAACCTAGTTATATGCCCTGGCTGAGGAATTGAAACAGAGACCTTTGGGTTCACAGGACAGTGCCTTATCCACTGTGCCACCAGCTAGGGCTGCATTTTGAGCTTTCGGATTACTGCTTCAATTATACTAGTTATTATCAGTCTATTCAGGCTTTCTGCTTCTTCTGGATTCAGTTTTGGTAGATCATACATTTCCAGAAATTTGTCCATTTCATCCAGGTTGTCATATTTCTTGTCATATAGTTGTTTGTAGTAATTTCTCACAATTCTTTGTATTTCTGAAGTATCAGTTGTGGTTTCTCCTCAGCTATTTCTCATTCTGTTTATTTGGGTCCCCTCTTTTTCTTGATGAGTCTGATTAACGGCTTGTCAATTTAGTTTATTTTTTCAAAGAACCAGCTCTTGGACTTATTGATTCTCTGAATTGTAGTTTGAGTCTTTAAATTATTTAATTCTGCTCTCATCTTGATGATTTCCTTCCTTCTACATTCTCTGGGCTTTATTTGTTGTTAGCTTTATGGTTAGGTTATTTGTATATGCTTTTTCTATCTCTTTTAGGTAGGCCTGTATTGCTATGAATATCCCTCTGAGGGCTGCCTTTGCTGTGTCCCATAGTTTTTGCACTGTTGTGTATTCATTGTCATCTGTTTCCAAAAACTTTTTTATTTCATCATTGAACTTATTGTTAACCTGTTCATTACTTAAAAGCATGTTATTCAGTCTCCATGAGTTAGAGTGTTTTTAGTTGTTGCCCTTTAGTTTAGTTGGTAGTTTCACTCTATTGTGATCTGAGAAGATGCTTGGTATGATTTTAATTTTCCTGTATTTGGGGAGGCTTCTCTTGTGACCTAGTTTGTGATCTATCTTTGAGAATAATCCATATGCATTTGAAAAGAATGTGTATTTTGCTTCTTTGGGATGAAAGATTCTGTATATATCAGTTAGGTCCATTTCCTCTAGAGTGTTGTTCAAAGCCACAATATTCTTGATGTTTCTTTATTTGTTTGAAAAATCTGTCCATTGTTGTCATGGGTTATTAAAATCCCCTACTATTTGTGTGTTACTATCTATATCCCTCTTCATCTTTTCTTAAATTTTCCTTATATATTTGAGAGCTCCTACATTGGGTGAATATATGTTTACCAGACTTATCTCTTCATGATGGATTGTTCCCTTGGGTATTAAGGAGTGTTCTTCTTTGTCTCTTTTTATGGCCTTCATCATAAAATCTATTTTACCTGCAATAAGTATTGCTACTGCAGCCTTTTTTGCATATCCATTTGCTTGATATATATTTTCACATCCCTTCACTTTCATTCTCAGTTGATCTTTTGTTCGGAGGTGGGTGTCTTAAAGACAGCATATATGTGGGTCATGCTTTCATATCCATTCAACTAATCTGTGTCTTTCGATTGGTGCATTTAATCCATTTACATTTAAAGTTATTATTGATTGATATTTATTTATGGCCATTTCCCCCCTTTATACTTGTGTTCCTCTCTGTCTCTCTCTGTTTCTGCATTTAATCCATTTACATTTAAAGTTATTATTGATTGATATTTATTTATGGCCATTTCCCCCCTTTATACTTGTGTTCCTCTCTGTCTCTCTCTGTTTCTGCATTTTTTAAAGCATACCCTTTAGCATTTTTTAAAAATGTTATTGTTGTATTACATCCATCCTCTAGTTGCTCCCCTCTGTCCCCCTCCCAACACACCCATTCCCCCCAAAGTCAATCCCACCTGTTGTCCATGTCCATGGTTCCTTTATACTAGCTTCTTGTCTAAGCTGCTCCCCTTACTTGCCTCTTCCTCCCCCCTCCCACAAATCCCTTTCCCCCTGACTACTGAAGGCCTATTCATTGTATTCATATATTTGGTTCTATTTTGCTTGTTGTTAGTTTTGCTCATTATTTTCCTGTAATGGGTGAGATCATATGATATTTGTCCTTCACTGACTGGCTTATTTCACTAAGCATAATACTCTCCAGTTCCATCCATGTTGTTGCAAAGGGTACAAGTTCCTTCTTTCTTTCTGCTATATAGAATGCCATTGTGTAAATGTACCAAAGTTTTTTTTATCCAATCATCCACTTATGGGCACCTAGGCTGTTTCCAGCACTTGGCTATTGTAAATAGTGCCACTATGAACATAGGTGAACATAGGTTCTTATGAATTGGTGTTTCAGGATTCTTTGGGTATAGTCCAAGTAGTGGAATTGCTGGATCAAAAGGCAGTTCCATTTTTAGTTTTTTAAGGAAACCCCAAACTGTTTTCCACAGTGGCTGCACCAGCCCACATTCCCACCAAGAGTGTATGAGGGTTTCCTTTGCCCCGCTTCCTCCCCAACACTTGTTGATTTGCTGATGATTGCCATTCTGACAGGTGTGAGGTGGTATCTTAATGCAGTATTAATTTGCATCTCTCTGAAGATTAGTGATGTTGAGCATTCTTTCATATGCCTCTGGGCCCTTTGTATATCTTCCTCAGTGAGTTGTCTGTTTAGGTCCTTTACCCATTTTATAATTGGGCTGTCTGTCTTCCTGGTGTTGAGTCGCATTAGTTCTTTATATATTTTGGAGATCAGACCCTTGTCTGAGGTATCATTGGCAATTATGTTTTCCCATACAGTTGGTTCCCTTTGAATTTTGCTGATATTTTCTTTAGCTGAACAGAAACTTTTCAATTTGATATAGTCCCATTTGTTGATTTGTTCTTTTATTTCCTTTGCCCTTGGTGAA
>PVIW01016237.1:0-17285 GCA_004026585.1 Noctilio leporinus | reverse complement strand
TTTTGCATGTTGCTGTCCAGTTCTCCCAACACCATTTGTTGAAGAGACTGTTTTTACTCCATTGGATGTTCCTTCCCCCTTGGTCAAATATTAGTTGACCATAGAGTCCTGGGTTAATTTCTGGGCTCTCTATTCTGTTCCATTGATCTATATGTCTATTCTTATGCCAGTACCATGCTGTTTTGATGACAGTAGCCTTATAGTATTGTTTGAAGTCCACTATTGTGATTCCTCCTACCTTGTTCTTCTTTCTCAAGATTGCTGTGGCTATTTCGTGGGCGTTTCTGGCTCCATATAGATTTTTGAAGTATTTTTTCTATTTCTGTGAAGTCTGTCATTGATAGTTTAATTGGGATTGCATTGAATATGTAGATTGCTTTGGGTAGTATGGACATTTGAATGATGTTCATTCTTCCCATCCATGAACATGTTTTATGCTTCCATTTATTTGTATCTTCCTTGATTTCTTTCTTCATTGTTCTGTAGTTTTCTGAGTACAGGTCTTTTACCTCCTTAGTTAAGTTGATTCCTAGGTACTTTATTTTTCTTGTTGCTATGGTAAATGGGATTTGTTTTTTCGCTTCTATTTCTGTTGTTTCATTATTGGTATAAAAAATGCTTTTGAATTCTGGATATTGACTTTATAGCCAGCTATTTTGCTAAATTTGCTTATTAGGTTGAGTAAGTTTTTGGTGGAGCCCATCGGGTTTTCTATGTACACTATCATATCATCTTCAAATAATGACAGTTTGACTTCCTCCTTTCCAATTTGGACACCTTTGATTCCTTTTTCTCCTCTGATGGCTATAGCTAGAACTTCCTAGACAATGTTGAATAGAAGTGGAGAAAGTGGGCAGCCTTGTCTCATTCCTGATCTTCATGGGAAAGCTTTCAGATTTTGTCCATTAAGTATGCTGTTGGCTTCAGGTTTCTCATAGATGGCCTTTATGATGTTGAGGTATGCTCCCTCTATTCCCATTTTGCTGAGGGTTTTTATCATAAATGGTTACTGCACTTTATCAAATGGTTTTTAAGCATCTATTGATATGATCATATGGTTTTTATCTTTCAATTTGTTGATGTGGTGTATTACATTGATTGATTTTCTAATGTTGCACCATCCTTGCATCCCTGGGATGAAGCCCACTTGATCATGGTGTATGATCTTTGTAATATACTGCTGAATCCAGTTGGCCAATATTTTGTTGAGAATCGTAGCATCTATGTTCATCAGAGATATTGTCCTGTAGGCTTCTTTCTTAGTTGGATCTTGCCCTGGTTTAGGGATTAGAATAATATTGGCCTCATAGAAAGAGTTTGGGAGTCTTCCCTCTTCCTGAATTTTTTGGTATAGTTTGAAGAGGATAGGACTTAGTTCTTTAAATGTTTGGTAAAATTCACCTGTGTAGCCATTTGGTCTAGGGCTTTTGTGCTCTGGGAGATTTTGGATTACTTCTTGAATTTCACTAGTTGTAATTGGCCTATTCAGGCTTTCTGCTTCTTCTGGGTTCAGTTTTGGTACATTATACCTTTCCAGAAGTGTGTCCATTTCATCCATTTTTTTGTCATACAGTTGTTTGTAGTAATTTCTTATAATCTTTTGTATTTCTGAGGTATCAGTTGTGATTTCCCCTCTTTCAGTTCTGATTCTGTTTATTTGGGTCCTCTCTCTCTTTTTCTTGATGAGTCTGGATAAGGGCTTGTCAATTTTGTTTATTTTTTCAAAGAACCAGCTTCTGGTCCTGTCGATTCTTGGAATTGTGATTTGAATCTCTGAGTTATTTAGTTCTGCTCTGATCTTGATGATTTCCTTCCTTCTACTTGCTCTGGGCTTTGTTTGTTGTTGCTCCTCTAGTTCTTGCAGCTTTGTGGTTAGGTTGTTTTTATAATCTTCTTGTAACCTCTTTTGGAAGGCCTGCATTGCTATACATTTCCCCCTGAGAACTGCCTTTGCTGTATCCCATAGGTTTAGGGCTGTTGTGTGTTCATTGTTATTTGTTTCCAGGAATTTTTTGATTTCCTCTTTGATCTCATTGTTGACACCTTCATTGCTTAAAAGCATGTTATTCAGTCTCCACAGGTTAGAGTATTTTTGTTTTATTCCCTTGACATTGGTTTCTAGTTTCAAGCCATTGTGATCTGAGAAGATACTTTGTATGATTTCAATTTTCCTGTATTTGTGGAGGCTTGTCTTGTGACATACCATGTGGTCTATCTTAGAGAATGATCCATGTACATTTGAAAAGAATGTGTATTTTGCTTCTTTGGGGTAAAAGACTTTGTATACACCAGTTAGGTCCATTTCCTCTAGAGTGTTGTTCAATGCCACAACCTCTTTGGGGATTTTTTGTTTGGAAGATCTGTCCATTGTTGATAGTGGGGTATTAAAATCCCCTGCTATTAGTGTGTTGTTGTCTTTGTCTTTCTTAAAGTCTTCCAAGATTTTCCTTATATATTTCGGAGCTCCTATGTTGGGTGGGTATATGTTTATCAGAGTTATTTCTTTTTGATGGATTGTTCCCTTAAGTATCATGAAATGTCCATTTTTGTCCCTTTTTATGTCCTTCATTGTAAAATCTATTTTATCTGAAGTAAGTATTGCTACTCCACCTTTCTTTTGTGTGTCCATTTACTTGATATATATTTTTCCATTGCTTCACTCTCAATCTGTGTTCATCTTTTGTTCTGAGGTGGGTCTCTTGAAGACAGCATATATGTGTGTCATGGTGTCTTATCCATTCAGCTACCCTATGTCTTGTTTTTGGTGCATTTAATCCATTTACGTTTAAGGTTATTATTGATTGATACTTATTCATTGTCATTTTCTCCCTTTGTGTCTGTATTCCTCTTTGACTTTCTCTGTTTCTTCATTTTATTTATTTACTTATTTTTATGGCATACCCTTAACATTTCTTGCAATGCTGGTTTAGTAGAGATGTATTCTTTTAATCTTTTTTTTTTTTTTGTCTGGGAAGCTTCTTATTTCTTCTTCCATCTTGAATGAGAGCCTTGGTGGGTGGAGTATTCTTGGTTGCAGGCCTTTGTTTACCATGACTTGAAATACTTTTGCCATTCCCTCTGGCTTGTTTTGTTTCTGTTGGATAATCATTTGATAGCCTTATTGGAGCCCCTTTATATGTTATTTGTTGTTTCTCTCTTGATGCTTTTAGGATTCTCTCTTTGTCTTTAAAATTAGCCATTTTAATAATAATGTGCCTTGGTGTTGGTCTGTTTGGGTTGATCCTCATTGGGGCCCTCTGTGCTTCCTTAACTGGATTAATGTTTTCACTCATCATGTTAGGGAAATTGTCTATCATGACTTTTTTGAACAGGTTTTCCATTCTTTGTTTCTCCTCTCCTTCTGGTATCCCTATGATATGGATGTTGTTACATTTCGTGTTGTCCTGCAGCTCTTTTAAACCCTCTTCAGTCTTGTTCAGCCTTTTTTTATTCTCTTGTACTGTCTTGGAGTATTTGTCTACATTATCCTCCAACTTGCTGATCCGGTCCTCTAGCCTACTGTTGATTCCTTCTACTGTATTCTTCAACTCAGAAATTGTATTCTTCATTTCCTCCTGGCACTTATTGATAGTTTCCATGTCCTTTTTCATGCTGTTGTAGTTCTCAGTAAGTTCCTTGTAACTTCCCTGGAGTTCTTTGTATTTCTCCCGGAGTTGTTTATAGTTTTCTTTGATGTGGCTGAGCTCACTGAGCTTCTCTATCATAATTCTTTTGAATTCCTTATCTGATATTTCGGGTGCCTCTATTTCTTTTGGTGGTCTTTCTTGGGATTCTTCCTTTCCTTTTGGTTATGGACTGATTCTTTTTTTCCCCATTTTGGGTGTCTCGTGTTGCTTGCTTTTTATTTTTTTGTTTTTTCCTTGGGTATACCTGCTTTGCTTCCTTGCCTTAGTTGAACACCCGTCTGTGATAGGAGATTTGTGGAGTTCAATGTTGCAGTCTCTCAGATTTTCTCCACTTGCTGTTCTTGATGTGTCTTGTATTTGGGCTCTCTGGTTGTAATCTGGTCCTGTGGGATGCTCTCCTGCTTGTCTCCCCTGACTCTGGGCTGTGTTCCCCTGTGTCCAGATGCTGACCCCTGTAATTCTTAGGTACCTGCAGATGTCTCGCATTCCCTATCTTGTCCTCTAGCTGCTCTGGTACTCAAGAACCCCATCAGCACTGGTTTCTACTTTGTCACCATCTTTCCCCCTTCCATATGGATCATTCTTAAAGATAGACCACATGGTAGGACACAAAACAGGTCTCCACAAATTCAAAAAAATTCAAACTATACCAAGCATCTTCTCAGATTACAATGACTTGAAACTAGAAACCAAACTCAAGGAAAAATATTAAAAATATTCAAATTCATGGAGATTGAATAACATGCTATTAAAAAATAAGTGCATTAATAACACCAAAGAAGAAATTAGAAAGTTTCTGGAAAAAAATTAAAATAAGCACACAATTGCAAACAACTGTATAATGAGAACCTTGACAACTTAGGTGAAATGAACACATTTTTGGAAACATATAATCTTCTAAAATTGAATCAAGAAGCAGAAAGCCTGAATAGACCAATAACAACTAATGAAATTGAAGCAGTAATCAAAAAACTCCCAGAGCACAAAATCCTCAAACCAGATGGCAACACAGGGAAATTTTTACCAAACATTTTAGGAAGAACCAACTTTTTTGCAATCTATTCCAAAAATCCAAGAAGAGGGAAGACTCCCAAATTCTATGAGACCAGCATTATTCTAATTCCAAAATCAGGTCAAGACGCAACCTGGAGAAAAACTACAGGTAATTGTCTCTGATGAACACAGATGCTAAAATCCTCAATAAAATGTTGGCAAACTGGATCCAACAATACATTTAAAAGATCATATACCATGGTCAAGTGGGATTCATCCTAAGGTCACAAGGATGGTATAATATTTGCAAATTAATAAACATAATACACTGCATAAATAAAATGAAATACAAAAACCATGTGCTCATATCAATAGATGCTGAAAAAGCATTTGATAAAGCATAGCACCCATTTATGATAAAAATTCTTAGCAAAGGGAGAACAGAGGGTGCATTTCTCAACATGATAAAAGACATATATGAGAAATCTATAGCCAACATCGTACTCAATGGGCAAAAACTAAAAGCTTTCCCCCTAAGATCAGAAATAAGACATAGCTGTCCACACTCTCCACTTTTATTCAACATTGTTTTGGCAGTTCTAGCCATAGCAATCAGACAAGGAAAAGCAATCAAAGCTTCCAAATAGAAAAGAAGAAACTAAAAATGTTATTATTTATGGATAACATGATAGTGTACATAGAAAACTCCATAGATTCTGCCGAAAACCACTCAATCTAATAGGCTAATTTAGCAAAATAGCTAGTTATAAAGTCAATATCCAGAAATCAAAGACATTTTTGTATACCAACAATGAAACTTTAGAGAAAGAAATTAGAAAACAAATCCTATTTACTATAGCAACAAGAAAAATAAAGTACCTAGGAATAAAAGTATAGAATGCTGAAGAAAAAAATCAAGGAAGATACAAATAAATATTCATGGATGGGAAGAATTAACATCATTAACATGTCCATACTACCCAAAGCAATTTATAGATTCAAAACAATCTTATTAAAATATTAATTATATGTTTCACAGATCTAAAAAAAAATTAAAAGATTTATATGGAGCCCAAAGTTACCATGAATAGCCATATTAATCTTGAGAAAGAAGAACAAAGTAGGAGGAATCAGAATACTGGATATCAAACTCTCCTATCAGGCCACTGTAATGAGAGCAGTCTGGTACTGGCATAAGAATAGACATATAGATCAATGGAACAGAATAGAGAGCCCAGAAGTAAACCCAGGACTCTATGGTCAATTAATATTGGGCAAAGTTGGAAGTAGCATAAAATCGTGTGAAAATAGCCTCTTAAATAAGTGGTGTTAGGCGAACTGGACAGCAACATGCAAAAAAAATAAAGCTAGACCACCAATTTGGGATGCATAGGGATGCATATTGTAATAGTTGTTTTAATACAATAGCCAAGTGCTAGAAACAACCTCAGTTCCCACCAGCAGATGAATCATAAAACATTGTGATACATTAACCCAATGCAATATTACACAGCAGAAAGAAAGGGAGAACCAAGATGGCAGAGGAGCAAGTGGAGCGACATCAATTTCCTCTCAACACTAAACTTAAATTACAAGTTAATTGGGGAAACATCATCCAGAATAACCAACAGAACACCACCTGGAGAGAAGCATTATAACCACTGACAAGACTCAGAGGCCCCTTCATCACAATGTGACTGGTAGTAAATGCTGAGACGTGAGAAGGCTGGTGGCACTCCCACAGGTGGCAGCTGAAGGGATGGAGAAACATCTCAGCAGCCAGGGGTTTCACCTAAGAAGGGTGGTATCTAAACCCCCAAATGGGATTTCCAGCCTACAGCAACAAAGCTGAGAGTAAAACAGCACCCAGATATGAAAAGCAAAAAGCCACCAGGTTTAGCAGGTTTGACAGAGAGACTGAGTTATTAAAGGGATCACACATGAAAATACAGTGGCACCCACCTACCCTGGACTCCAGCAGAGAAAGTGCAGAGTGGACTAGAGATGCTTGGGGAAAGTTTGGGTCAGTGGCTTTAGGGGGAGAGTTGAGGTAGCACCCCATGAGTGCAGTGCTGACCCATTCCCCATATAGCCAACAGACCACTCTTCTCCAAAGGGCCATAGCCTGAGTGGAAGCCATAGCCCCACCCATAGGAATTAATCCACCTCACTCATCAGTGCCTAAACTCAACCTCAGATCACAGGTTGATTGGATTAACAACTGAATTCATCTGCCCCACCCAGAGTTGCTTGAAACTGACCGCTGATCACAGACTGGATTAACAACTAAAGGAGACAGACAAAGGAAGTGGTTCTTTGGTAGTCTTCAACTGGCTGACTAGGCTCAGATTGGGACAGGAGCTGATGTCACCAAGTGCAGATCCAGGAATTAAAAAAAGGGCACCTCTACACCACAGAAGGTCACACCACTAAGACAATAAGTCAAAGCAGACCAATCCAAGAAACAGAAACAAACAAGATTAGCCTAACATGGGGAGACAAAGAAATAAACCCTCAGCCAAAGAAAATGAGAAATCCCTAGGAAGATTGCAAAATGAAATAGAGGCAAGCACACTATCATACATGGAATTCAAAATAGTGATGATAAAGAAGCTCAAACAGCTCAGCAAGTTCAAAGAAAACTATAAACAACTATAGGGGAACTACAAAGAGCTCCAGGGAAGCTACAAGAAACTTACTGAGAACTACACCAGCATTAAAAAGGACATAGGAACCATCACTATGAGCCAGGTGGAAATGAAGAATATCATTTCTGAGATGAAGAACACAGTAGAAGGAATCAAATGTAGGATAGAGATAGCAGAGGATGAGATCAATGATTTGGAGGTCAATGTAGAAAAAATTCCCAGACAGTGCAATAAAATGAAAAAAGACTGAAAAAGAATGAAGAGGTTTTAGGAGAGCTGCAGGACAACATAAAATGTAACAACATCCATGTCATAGGGATACCAGAAGGAGAAGAAGAGGAACAAGGGATAGAAAACCTGTTTGAAAAAGTAATGACAGAAAACTTCCCTAACTTGAGGAAAGAAAAAGTCATGCAAACTCAGGAAGCACAGAAGGTCCCAATGAAGATGAACCCAAACAGGCCCACTCCAAGACACATCATAATAAAAATGGTAAATTTCAAAGGCAAGGAGAAAATCCTAAAAGCAGCAAGAGAGAAACAGCTAATAACATACAAGGGGGGTTCCAATAAGGTTATCAGCTGATTTCTCCACAGAAACACAACAAGCCAAAAAGGAATGACAAAATATATTTCAAGCAATGAAAAGAAAAGGCTAACAACCAAGCCTACTCTATCCAGCAATGCTTTCATTCAAAATGGAAGGTGAAATAAGGAGTTTCCCAGACAAAAGGCTAAAAGAATACATCTCTCCCAAACCAGCATTGCAAGAGATGCTAAAGGGTCTGCTTTAAGAAGATAAAGAACAGACAGAAACAGACAGGAACACAGGCACAAAGGGAAAAATAGATAATGAATAAGTACCTATCAATAATAACCTTATAAGTCAATGAGTTAAATACACCAATCAAAAGACATAGGGTAACTGAATGGATAAGAACCAACTTCAACTTATGAATGGTTTAAATGATCTCGTTATAAATAGATTTTACTAAACAAGGTATAATTTTGTATATTATTAGTATCTGCATTACTGCAGGCTAAGTTTTCTTAGATTGGAATTATTTCACAATATGGGAAAATCATGCTACTTGTAATAACTCAGAAAAATTAAATGCAGTTAAGGAAGAAGAAAAGAGTAGGAAAATGTGGATGTATATTACATAGCATACATATTATCTTTCTTTTTTTATTTTTAAAAATAATTTACTTAATATTTCAAGGGCCATGCTATCTTTTTTATTCATTGTTACAAAAACATGTGTCTATTTGTGGTTGTGTAATATGTGGATTTTGTTAGCAATTTATGTTTTAAATAGCAGCTAACTGGTCATGGATGTGTTGTGAAATCATTTAATCTTTAGGTTAGAACAGATTCTGAGAATGAAGACCAATTTGGATGAAAGTTGCAAACTAGTAAACTATACAATTCATGTACATAGGCAATATATATTATCATATTAGCATGTAAATTAGATGAGATTCCTTTCAAATAGATTGTGAAAATATACATTTCCAATTACAAAGGCCACTTAACTGGGGATGCTTGGGAAGAGGAATTAATGCTATAGTAAACTTTATTTTTGAAATGTGAACATACGTAATCTCTACCACAACAGACTCTTAAATAGTTCAGGGGTTAGTTTGGGACCACATAGGAAGTCAACCACAAGTTCAAAATATAGCTAGAATAGTATTCTCCAAACTTATTTAAATCCCAGGGATTTTTATTTTTTTACCTCAACTTAGTAGACATAATAATTTCTCCACTGGGAACCAGGTGAGCACTGCAAGTGCCATTATTTCTGAAGGCTTCAACTTGTAATACATATGTAGAAGAAAAACAGAGGGTATTGAAAGAAGTAAAACCAGTGTACAGCCATAAATATATATATATATATATATATATATATATATATATATATATATATATATATACAATCTGAGATGCAAAACTCCAAAAAGAATAAGTTGTATTTCCAAATTCCAGTAGCTTAAAATAAAGTTGAGTTGTATTATTGGAATGGGGAGGTTCTGACTCAAAAACCAAATTCATTTTTTACTTTGGATTTGGCACTGTCTTTAAGACAACTTTCACAAAAGTAAGTTCTGCAATACACCATTTCTGTGATATATATCACAAAAATAGTATTCCAGAGTAAAATAAATATTAAAAGAGAAAAAATCTGCTGTTAAAAAGTAAAAAAATAAAAAAATAAAAATAAAATAAAATAAATAAAAATAAAAATAAGTAAAAAATAAAAATAAAATAAATAAAATAAAAAATAAAAAAATAAGAAAATAAAAATAAAAGTAAAAAAATCTGCTTAATTTGCTATAATATATCTAAAATACTATATACTTTAACATGTAATAATTATATAAGCTATTGGCATATTTAAATTGTTTGTATTAACGCTTCAAAATCCAGTATGTATTTTAAATATGTGTAAGAACATGTATGCGTGTAAATGTATTTTTGCATGTGTTTGGTAATATTCTAATTCATATTACTTAAAGGAGTAATTCTTTAAACAAATAAATTAATGTAGGAATTTTGAAATAAGGAAGAGAAAACTTTGTATTAATATGATTTGAGAAGCGGACAGATAGCAGTAATTAAATGGTGGATTGTCTGGATGTGAAAGGAAAAAAAAAGTACACATTGGTGGTTACAGAATAAACAGGGGGATGTTAAGATGATTAAAGGAAATGGAGAAGCCAAGGAACTTATATGCATGCCACATGGACATGAACTCAGAGGGGTGTTGCCAGAGGAAATGGGGTACTGGGTGGAGGGGGGAAAGAGGGAGCAAATCGGGACAACTGTAATAGCAAAATAAATAAACTATATTTAAGGAAAAAAGATTGAATAAAAATGATTTCATGTTAGTTAGAGTGGGACAAGGCATATTTTAAACTAACAGAGCCCCACAAAGAAGAGGATGTAGGAAAGAGGGAGCCTTCTTGCACTGTTGATGGGATTATAAACTGGTGAGGCCACTATGGAAAACAGTATGAAAGTTCTTTGAAAAATTAAAAACATAATTACTATATGATTTAGTAGTTCCACTTCTGGGTACATATCCCAAGGAAGTGAAATTACTATTTCAAAGAGATATCAGCACCTCTGTGCTCATTGCAGCATTATTCATAATAGCCAAGGTAGAGAAATACCCTAAGTGTTCATCAATGACTGAATGAAGAAAGAAGTACTGCTATTTTTGACAACATGGATGGAACTTGAGGGCATTTCATCGAATGAAATAAGCCGGACAGAGAAGGACAAATACTGCATGCATAGTGTCACTTATATGTGGAATCTTAAAAAAAATTTTTTAAATGTCAAACTCATAAAAAGTGGTTGCCAGGAGGTGGGGGATGCAGGACATAGGAAGAGGTTGGTGGAAGGTAAAATGGTTTAAAGATATAATGTGTAACATGGTGATGACTTTGTGTAATTGAAATTGCTAAGAGATAGAACTTAAATGTTCTTAACCCCACCCCCACAAAGGGGATGAATATTTGAGATGATGGATATGTTAATCAACTAGATGAGAGGAATCTTTACATAATGTATATGTACATAAAATCAGCACACTGCACACTTTAACTACCTTATAATTTGATTAGTCAATTATTCCTCAATAAAACTGAAAAAAAAAAAAACACTTATATAAAGAAGCAGGAAAATATGAGCCATAAGCGGGAGAAAAATCAATCAACAGACATAGGCCTAAAAATGACAGAGAGAATGTAAGTGGCAAATAAGAATGTTAAAATAGCAGTTATAAATATGTTCCATGCATGTATTCAAGGTATATATGAGCATGATGAGTGATGAGAGAGCCCACACCCTACATGGAATTTTTATATTTGAAAGGTACAATAGCTGAAATGAAAAAGAAACAAGGTTGGATGAGATTAGTGATCAATTAGACACTGCAGAAGATTGATATCTTAAAATGTTGCCTTCTGCTCTATGAACCCAGATGTCTTCTAATTTTTATCTTTAATTTTTTCAGTGATTTTTTTTGGGGGTCATTTTCAATGTACAAGCCTTTCACCTTCATGGCTAGATTTATTCCTAAGCATTTAGTTCTTTTAGGTGATAGTTTGTCATTGGAATTGCTTTCCTAATTTCCTTTTTGGATTAGATACCACTGGTGTATAATAAAAACAGAAATTATTTTTGTGTTTAAAAAAGAAAGAAGAAAAGAAAGAAAGAAAGAAAGAAAGAAAGAAAGAAAGAAAGAAAAGAACTCCTACCTTTTTGCAACAACATGGATGAAACTGAAGAGTATTATGTTTAGTGAAATAAGCCAGGTAGTCAAAGACAAAAATACCATATGATCTCACCTATTACAGGACACTAATGAACAAAATAAACAAATGAGCAAAATAGGACCAAAGGCATAGAAACAAGGAACAGACTGACAGTGTGCGGAGGGTCAGGGAAGGGAAGGAAGAAGCAAAAAGTTTCTTGACACTTTAGTCAAGAAACCAGTAAAAATGATCATGGACATGGACAACATGTGTGATTAACTGTGGGATAGAGGATGGGGAGGGTGGGGCATGGTAGAGCAAAGAGGGGAAAATGGGATCAATGTAATACAACAATAATGAATTAATTTAAAAAAAATCACTTTGAATCTTTATGTGCTTATATTCATTTCCAAGTCACAAGGAACACCATCAGTTTAATCAGTGCCATGCATGGGTGTGTACACGTGTGGTGTGTCATAGAATATTACACTTTGTCTTTAGGGAGACAATTCCTCAATTAATTTATTTATTGTCCTTCAATCTTCATAGTATCAGTTTTTTATTAAAATTAAATATATTATTAAGATGATTTATTACTTGACCAGGATCATAGATATGAATAAGGCTATTACTGGATATTTTAAAGGGACTGGTCCCACTTTCCTTTCATTACACTTATGTTTTTGTCTCAGATATGATTTTCTTGCACCATGAGGGAATTATGTTTCACATACATAGGAAGAAAATCATCTTTGCCTCATTAATTAATACAATAGTACGCAAAAATGACACTATTTTCTCTTGATTTTAGGTGCAGCTCAAAGGGCAAATATAGAGCTACAGGTAATGAGACCCCCATGTTCCAAATGAGATGTTGGCATAATTGACCTGTGAAGACTGGCTTATAGACACTCAACCCCTTGATGTCTTAATGACTTGAAGCTAAAATTGTCTGGGCTTTAGGGAGGTGATTTCTTTAGATAAGTTGTGGAGATGCACCTCCCTCCTGCTTACCTGGGGAAAAGCATGGAGGAGAAGAGCCCCAGTGAGGGTTCTACTGTGTGGTTACCTCTGTTGCTTGGCTTTTGGGGGGCAGGGGCACAAATGTCTGTATTATGCCTAAAACCAAGCGGAACTACAGGTGGCAGAAGAAGTCAGGATAGTAGAGAATAGTCTCTGTGGTGATGAACTTGCTGTGCTGGCTCTCGATCTAAGATGCTAGACTCCTGGAATCCAAGAGTGGAATAGTGTCCTGGTCTGATCAGGTTAGTTGACAGATACAGACTCTGGTGGGGAATTTTAAGCAGCAATCAATCCAAAGATGTGGCTGCCCTTCCCATGATGGCTGTAGTCAGTATGAATGAGAAAGGAAGCTGCTAACAGGAAAAGTGTCTGCTCTAATGACTGGTTCTGAAATGACAAATGGAGGTCAGATTTGATACAGAGCAAGCATGACTTTTTTCCCTACCCGTCTCCATCCCTTTCTGTCTTTTCCTAAGCTTGGGGACATGAGAGGAAGCTTGAAGTCCAGGGTTGGGGGCTGGCTAACAGGTAAGTAGAATGAAGGTAATGAAACTTATCTTTCCACCTACCAGTAGGTCCCTAGGGATTAGTACTTCACATATGAATGAATATCCAGACATTCTTTTACTTTTCCCTCCCTAGTCTTCCCTTTTTTAAAGACAAAGGGTAAAGAGATTAACCAAAAAACATATATGTATGTACGCATAGCCCATGCACAAAAACAATAATGTGTTGAAAACCAAGGAACAAGGGTTGGTGGATGGGGGAAGGATAGAAAAATATGGGGGCATCTGCAATAGTGTTAACAATAACAAATTAAAATTAATATTGTAAAACAGAAAAATAATATAAAATAAGTTTGATATGTTAAAAATAATAATATCAAAAGTATGATTGAGGGACAAGATATTTGAAAATTGATCATTATACGAGGTCTGTCCCTGAAGTGTTGAGCCAATGTTAATACAGGGTGTGCACAATAAATTGGCAATCCTAGTACAATAAATAATATACTATAAAAATGTTATGTTTTGAAATGAATTTATTCTTATATGTAAATACATAAACAGTTATTACTTTTTTTAATTGTTTAAAAAAGTCTCCATTTGATGCAATAATAGACTTGATTTGACTTGGGAATCTTGAGCACACTTTAGTTAACTTTTCTTTATCCATGGACATCATCATGTTTTTAATCTTAGCTTTAACAGCCTCTTTATTGGAATGAGGTTATTTATTAAGTTCTCTCCCATAAATGCTGCATACGTAATAGTCTAAAGGATTTGCATGTGGTGAACTAGGCAGCCAGATTTCCTTTGACCAGAATTTAGGAACACTGACATTGAAACATTCTTGCACCTTTTTGGCGTTCTGTGCTGGTGCACCATCTTGTTGGAAGATAAAGTGATGTCCATTTGTGACTTGCTTCATCCATGGTACAACTACTTCTCTCAAAACATCAAAGTTAACATCAGCAGTCACCTTCAAAGCTTGTGGAAACAAATTCAGGGTCACGATATCTCCTTCATTGCTGACAACACCTAACACCATCACTGTAGCAGATTTCATTTTCATGACAATTGGGATTTCATTAAAATTCTCACAGAACCACCTGTTGTTTCTTCTGTAGACTATTTGGTCCTGCTGACAATTCTTTGCATCAGAGAAGAAAATCAGAGGGTTATTTCTTTGGGATTTTTCAATGTTGTTAGCAGTTTCCTTGCTTTTTCAAAGCACCTTTCCTTTGTCTACTGTGTCATAAACCAGCTTCTTCTAAGAACATACAATCTGTATTTGATATCTCCAGCAATAATCTTATGAACTATTGTATCTGACATCTGCAGTTCTCTTGCTATGGAACTCATTGACTTTCCTGGATTTTCACTGATGATTTGGATTCTGTGTATAATATCTGACATTGTGCAATCCTTACATACCTTATGTGTTTTCCTTGTTGGTGTGGCAACATCAGGATCAGCCTCATACACCTTCTTCACATTATAAACTGTATGTAAAGGTATGTTATTGAAGTCCAGAATTTCCTTAGCAGTTTTCCCTGCATGCAGTCCAGAAATTATGGTTGCTCTAACATCATATTCCTTTGACATGGTGGTTGCTCTCAGAATTTAATATCTGAAATGATGATATTAAATCATAACCTTAAAACATAGTTTTCCAAAATGAATAAGAAGCACATAAAATAAGAGGATGCAAAGTTATTGCCACTTTATTGTGCACACCCTATATAATTAAAACAGTTTGCATGGTCAAAAGTTTTGGGACAGACCTTCATATATTTGAGAAATAACCGGTTAGAACTACTAAAAATTATACATGTAGATAGATAGTATTAATTATTTTATCTTAAATATGTTGCACATATTTCTTTTTTCAGGTTTGTTTCTTTGGTTTATATTGATTGTGGTGGTTCTTGTTGATTCTAGTACCTGGCCAGACCCAGTGTCAGGGAGGGGTTTCAGGAAATGTCCAAATAAGTAGAGGTGAATCTTCTAGTATAGTTCTTGACAACAAATTTCCCTAAGCTAGGGCAGAGGCACAGCAGGATAAAGCCTTGAAGGAGCATGCAAGAAGCTAATGAAAAGCTCTCCTACTCCCAGAACTTGTTAGTAGGGTGAGGTGCTGACTTGCCAGTCTAGGCTAGGAAAAGGATGGGATTGTCTGAGGAGTTGAACACTTCTTGAGTGCACAGAATTTTAGGCCAGGAGATTTGAAGGAAGGGAAGGGAGAAATGCTCAATCTTCTTCCCCTTGTGCACCACCTTGTGGGGAGGAGCCCTCACAGACCAGCAGGCCCTGGAAACCAGTGGCTAGGTAGCAGTCACTGAGCCCCCTGACTCAGGAAGTGGTGGTGGCTATTGCCAAGGGCAGCAACTAAGCAGACTCCAGAAAGGAACATGAAGCCAGACTGCAACCAGGAACAAGATAAGCCACCAGGATGATCATGCTGTGGCTGCCTGAGGTTTCCCAAAGACAGTATGTCTAAATAAGAGAAGGAACTCTGGGAACAGCCTTGGATTGGCCTGGCAGAGGGTATCAGAGTTTCTCTGGTGTTCTAGAGAGGATGAGCTCTGAGACAGAAGTCTGCCATTCTTCCAAAATTGTGTAGCTTTTGAGTAAAAGACTCCTTTCCTTTTTCACCAAACTTCTGCTTGCAAAGTTTGCCTTTAGGAGGTGGGCAGCAGATCCCCATTTCTATTTAGTAACATTATAACTACTAAATTTTTTAATCTTTCAAGATCAAATCTGTCCATCAACTTTCGATGGCAAACACACAGTGTGACATACAAATGATGCATTATAGAATTGTACATTTGGAATCTATATACTTTTATTAATCAATGTCATCCCAGTAAATTTAATTTAAAATAAATAAACAAATGGTAAAGATACATGCTATTGAACTTCAACTGAGTATTTACCTTTAAATGAATGTTGGAGTTTATTTATTTTCATTATACAAGACTAAGTATACCAGTTATTGAATCTGAAGGCCTTTTCATTAACTGAGAATAAGTTGGACTTGTTCTGAATCTCATCCAGGGACAGAAGAACCTGTCCCATAAACAGGGCTTGAATGGACTGAGGGAGACAAATTATGATTTCTGAATCCTGCAGTTCATTTTCCTTATTCGTCACACTGATTATATCTCTCTACAACTCATTCTATGTGACTTATAGCATTTGAAATTGGTTTTTCCCTCTATTACTCAGAACACTATAAATATATCATGCTTAATTTTGATCTTGAAGAACATCTACCTGCACATGTTTTAGATTGTATGTTATGTATGTAAAGTCATTTACAAGGACTCAATTTATCTTGTGACCTCACTCACACAATTGTACAAATGTGTATTCAGAATTTGATGGATTTTCTTATAAGGTAGTGACCATGAGAAAGCCTTCTTATTTTGCTCTTTTGCAACACAACACTGTTAGTCTTTTTATCAACAGGTAAGCTGTGGGCCTCTGGATACTTTTGATTTTTTCTTTCTTTTCTGGCATTGTTCACAGACTCATCTCATGGACTTATGAGACTATACCCAGGCACTTAAGTACTACTTGTATACACTACAACCTGCTGGTTAATAGTATTCTCAATTCTAATTTAGTGCTCTGTTTTATACTTCAGAAGGATGATTTTAGACTGTGCCCCCAGGATGTCATGGACAAGACTACTGGCAAGGTGGCCCCACACTCATTCCAACAATGGCAACTCACCTCTGCCTGTTTGGTGTTTTTGTTTTCAGGTGGGATTCCTTTGAAGGAAGAGGTCCATGATTAAAGGTATTTCAGAGGTCATTACTCTAGAAGAGCAGTCTGACACTGCATTGAGTCACTTTGCCTTTTCTTTTCAAAATTAGCTATGTGTTCCTTCTTTCTTTCTGCTATATAGAATTCCATTGTGTAAATGTACCAAAGTTTTTTGATCCAATCATCCACTGATGGGCACTTAGGCTGTTTCCAGCCCTTTGGCTATAGCAGAAAGAAAGAAGGAACTTGTACCCTTTGCAACAACATGGATGGAACTGGAGAGTATTATGCTTAGTGAAATAAGCCAGTCAGTGAAGGACAAATATCATATGATCGCACCCATTATGAGACAATAATGAGCAAAACTAACAACAAACAAAACAGAACCAAGTATATGAATACAAGGAATAGGCCTTCACTGGTCAGGGGGAACGG